>QRFJ01001855.1:1204313-1206815 GCA_006176705.1 Cocos nucifera | reverse complement strand
GAAAAGTAAAACTTAAGCGTGACCTTCCCTCCATCGTACCCCAAATCGGAGGTACATGAAATTGAGTAAGTGAGGGTACAAAGAGGTTGAAAGAACCCTTCTCTACCATCCTTTATCTCTCAAAAAATTTTACCAAACAGGGGTTCATTCTTTACCCTCCCTCTCCTCCCCTTATGAAACCTCGTGTACCCCCAATCCAAACAGGCCACTAGAATCAAGCAGCAGTGAGCCTATATGGGTTCATTCGACAAGAATTTTGATGGAGTTATAGTATTTTCTTGAGTTTAAAAGGTTTAAGATTTTACTAGAGTATAAAAAATTTCAAACTAATCAATGAAGTTAGTTAAGTAGTTAAATATGTTCCCAAGTCCTATTTGGCATCTAGACCTATTCAAATCCCATCCAACTCGCCCAAGCTCAGAGCATTTTTTATAGGTATGAGCCTGATTTTTAAACCCGATGGGTCGGGTCAGGCCTGAAATTAGAGCTTGCCCATTAAATGAACTGGGGTCGGGCTCATATCGATCATGCCCAAGCCCAGCTTTTTCTTTTTTTAGATTGTAGCTTCTACCCACCTAGGTCCAGTCCAATAAAATTGCCAACCACAGGGCTATGCTCGAAGCCCAATTAATCATATTATTAAGGAAAGAAGAGCAAAATCCCAAATTCCATGACTAATTCCCTCTAGCCACCACCACAATCTCTCCTCACCCTTTTGCCACCACCACGGTCTCCCCTCGCCCTTTCGCTGCCGTTATGGTATCCCCTCCTCTCATCACTACCACAACCTCGCCTTCTCGCCACTGCAATAGTCACTCCTCCCCTTCTCGCTGCCGCTGCGGTATCCCCTCCTCTCATCGCAGCTACAGTCTCCCCTCCCCTCACATCATCGCTGTTGCCGACTACCACAAGTTTCCCTCCCCCTCTCACAATGCCATCGCTTGCTCCCCTCCCCTTCTCACCGCCGCCCTAGGTTCCTAACCCCTCTACATGCCCTTCGAGCTCCCCTCCCCCTCTACGTAATGTTCAAGCTCTCCTCCCCTCCATGCGCCCTTTGAGCATCCTTCCCCCTCTGCATGCCCTTCGAGCATCAACTGTGATGGAGATCCCCTAATAATTCACAAGCATCATCATCCCTGATTCGAAAAAGCTTGAGGCCCAGCCCGACATCCAAAACTACCAGGCTCAAGCCTGGGAAGTAAGCCCAAAGGCCAGGCCGAGCTAGGCTTGGGCCTGCCTAATTTTAGTTATGCGTTGGATTGAGCCCAGCCTGAATCCAATCTGACCCACTAGACAAGCAGGTCCACCAACATCCAACATTGTTAATAAATAATAAGCTTGCCTTCACCCAAATGGCTTATTTATCAAAAAAACTATCCTCTGTTCTTCTCTTCTTATCCCTCCTCAATTTCCACCACCTCCTCCTCCAACAACACCTCCTTTCTAAAACCTGCTACTGTCATTATCCACCCTCTCCTCTCCATTTCTCTTCTCAAACTAACATGGTTCTGCACAACCCCATCCGTTCTAACCATCTCCTCCTCTTCCAACACATCCTCCTCCAACTCTCTAAGCCCCACCGTTGTCATCCCTCTTGTCCATTCATCCTCTCCATTTAACCCAGTTCTGAGCCCTACTCACTCCCACCAGCTCATCCTCTTCCAATAAGTCCTCCCCTCTAAATCTCCTAGCTATTTTCATCCCTCCTCTCCATTTAAGGGCTTGTTGCCCAAATCCTATAGGATCACGGATTCTATTGAGTAAAAATCCTTTTTCCTTTTCTAGCCACTGCTTGCACGATTGAACTATAGGATAACTGAACAATGAGAAGTGGCTAATCCTATATAAGACAAAAAAAAAAAAAAAAAAAAAAAAAAGTCCTATGCTTTTTTTTTTCTTTTTTTTTTTACTACGATTGTCAGGCCCTACCTTCGAACTCCCATCGTCTCCGACCCCTCTTCGCCCCGTGCCATCTCCTCCTCCCCTGCCCCGCCGCCGCCCTCCCCCTCTCAACTACCCCTCCTGACCCTCCCCCGGCCTTCCGCCTCCTCGCGCCTTCGCCGGCCGCAGCGAGCCCCCTCGGCACCCCTGCCCTCAACCTCCTCGTCGCCGCCCTCTGCCGCTCACACCGCCACATCTCGCACAAAACATGTTATGCTGGAGAAAAAACCCCAATCCGAACCTGACAAACCCCTCCGATCTCCCTCAGGTTCTTTCCCTCCCCAGAGATCCCCGAAAAAGAGAATGAAATGAAAAGAAAAGGAAACGAAAATTTAAAAAATGATCAATCTATGTGGGAAAAGTTTTACCTTTTAATTCTTTCAGTCTTTCCTTCGTTCTCGTTGATTTTTTCCTGTGTTTGCACCCGGTTTTTCCTGCGTTTTTACGTCCTCAGGAGCAAACACTAGCTACGGCTCTGTGTTGAGGCTTTTATATATAGCAGTTTAAATGGTAGAATAAATATTATCAATCAACCAAAACGTTATTTTGAGCCGCGGTTAT
>QRFJ01001855.1:1136813-1201813 GCA_006176705.1 Cocos nucifera | reverse complement strand
CCTTTGTCCAAATTGTCGTAGAGGAGAGGAGATGAGCAGTAGCTCGTGGAAGAGATGGGAGTTCCTATTCGTTATTCTTTATGCCTTGGCTTTTGGCTTTGTTTTCATCCGCTGGTCTTTGCAACTATCCCATGGTAATGTACTCCCTTCTTTGACTCCCTTATTTCATATCTTGTACACTGAATTTCCTGCACATTTGTGGATATAACTCAGCTTCACTCACCTCATTATTGTACAGATCATTCAAGAAGCCTCTATGGTTTACGCCCCGGATGGATGTCTAATCGCCTAAACGTATGCTTTTAATGTGCTTTTCTTTGATTCTGTCCTTTTTTTAAAAAAAAAAAATTATCACTGGCTTTTTTATCTGATTCTGAATGTATGCTAATCTATTTATTTGATCTGCTGTAAATAATGGCAAGTGCTATCGTTGTAAATCATGTAAATTTTTATGAAATGATGCACAGGCTAGTAAAAAATTAACCTAGGCAAAAATTCTTGTTCGATTTATTTCAAATGCCAGACAGTTGTATGGTAAAAATGTATCATTTTAAGCTTATATTTCTTGTTCTTTTTGTGGGAATATTGTTTCGAGATTTCCTTGGTTTGTAGTGGTAATTACTAATATATTTATGTTAGAAGCCTAAAGAACATTAAGTAGCTGTGCTCCAAGCCTTATTTGCTTATACTGGGATCTCAGTTTCTTGTGGTGCTCTACACTTGGTTAGAGGTCTGGTGCCATTTCTTTGGTTTTGTCTGCCTCTTCCCCCATACTTTGCTCCTTTTTACCTCTCTATGCTAGTCTTGTCCTTGAGATTGAAGATGTTGTTACTACTCATGATTCATCCAAGGTGTTTCGGAGTTCCAGAAGTCTCTGCTCTGTCATATGGATAAGCTTCTGTTGTTGGCTGTAGAGGGGAAGGGACTTTAAGCAATTTTGGATATTGGTGTCCTTAGAATGACCAAAGGGATTTGTTTCAAGACTGTAATAATCATTCAAATTTGAATTTGATGTCTGTTTTGATTAGCATAAATTTGACCATTCACATGAATGGGATAATAAAGGCTGCAGCGAAAAAATTGCTGTGAAAGATGACAGATCAGGTGAAGAATGATTGCAATTTGTGTATGGTGAAATATGTATCATGGGCAAGTTATTGCAGAAGATAACTATTCAGTGATGATTTGTTAGAGGAAGGCCTAGTAAAAAATTTAGAAAAAAAAAACAAGCTTTTATTTTTGTGCTAGTGTGGATTTTATGTTGGAACACGGGGACCAGGAAATGCTAGAAAAGCAATCAGAAAGTCTTTGGTTGGTGAAAGGGTTCAGATTATGTGTGTGCGCAAGCTAAATGAGAAATATAGCAGGGAGTTATTTGTAAGCAAATTGGCATGCCTGACACATCTGAAACAAACCACAGAATAATTTTCCTCGTATTTGTGACATGTTCTATCTGATACCACTCTATGTACATGTCCTCATGCTGGATTCACATTCCGTCATGCAATATTGATGTTAAAAAAGAATTGTAGCGTGAAGATGAATTTAATGCTAAGATCCACATGAAGTTGAAGGCAGATGTTGGTTAACCAGCAACTGGAACATCGATTTCTTAATTTTGAGATGATCATACATGGTTTGGAGCTTCTTCAAGACCAAGCCTTGAAGTAGAAGATTGTCTAGATCATATATTGGACTCTCTGGCCTATGTTGTGAGATTGCACTCAAGCCCTCCAAACAGTTACAGTGCTTGATCCCATGCCTATTTCTCTACTTCTTATCAATCTATTTCCCCCTGGTATATGACTGATGTAGAGGGTTCCTCTGATATTGACCGATGATAATATCTAAGATCCAATGGGTTTGGTGAAATTTAGCAGCGATCTAAAATTCCTGTTTGAGGTGCACAAAGTCCACATATATGAAATGATTGTCTGTTCTAGAGGCAAATTTGAGAACCTCCTGCTGAATTTTATCGGGTGATGAGTATAACTGGATAGAGTGGAGAGGAGAAACAGTTGAATTTCATTACTTTTCTATCAAATGAATGTTACATCCTCTCATTCTGCAGATAATGTACCTTGATAGAAGACAAAGCTGGATGCTAGTGCTTCTACTAAAATCCAATGGTTGCAATAAAAGAGCCATGTTGCAATTGAACAACAGCGAGAGTAATGGAAAGACTGAGATTTAGCCAAAAAGACGGTTGACCATTTTTACCATCACTTTCTTCTTTCCATCCTCCATTTACTTGCTAAAAGGACCCTTGGTGCTGTCTATATTTTTGGCTGAAAAAAAATGGCTGTGCACCTCCATTTCCTTGCATGTGGCTTGTTGATGCTATAATGCAGCCATCCTTTTTGTTGATATGTATAATTTCTTAGCTACCAACAACTTATAGTAGGACTGCGTTAAGTAAAGATGACTATTTGGTGGCTAATTTCAACTGTTTCACAATATTCTTATTTCAGGAGTTATTTGACTAATTTTCACTTCCCCCGAACTATCTCCTGTATACTACTACCCTTATTTCTTGTCTTGGTAGAAATGAACATTGAATTCTTGTATCCTTTTGGTCGATACTTAAAGAACTTGCATCTCCTCTGAGATAAAAATGAATATCATTGACCGTTTAAGGGTTTTTGTTTTCCTTTATTTATTTATTTAATTTTTTGCAGGATCTTTCTGATGCACAATGGAGAAACTTCCGTGGAAACTTGCCTATTCTTACCTTGGTTATGGGTTTTTTCACATTTGTTGCAAATATCTTGAGGTATCATTATTGCTTAAAAGGGAGAGGAATGTCCTTCATATGGATTATACTATCTTTGTGTTATTTATCATATCTTCATGAAGCTTGGTATGTATCTTGATCATGAGAATTCTAGTTTGATGGTATTATGCGATTCTACGGATTCTTATTGAACTAGTTTGTGACCATTGCAGCGTTGTATTTGTTCTTTCAATTGCTTCGGCGAATTATTTTATAGTGAAGGTCTGTGCTTTTGCTCTATGTCAGTGTCTCATAAATGTAATAATTTATATTGATAATAGTTAAATCTGAATATTTGATCTTTTTTAATGTTATTTTTGTTAAAAAAATGTGCAATCACTATGTAAGGATTGAAATGCCCTCAATTTATGTAACATAGTCCACTAGTATGAGTTAGTATGTCAATTTATTTTTATTGAAAGTCTTAGAGGCAAATGCTAGTTATGCTGAGTACCTTATTTTGCTGTCTATGTACACCCATTTCTTGTTATACTGTGATATGAATGCCTTACTGAAACAAAGGATGTTTTTTGTTTAGCTATTTAATGTCTATAACTCTTGATGCTACTTAAGTGGTTTCCCCAGTGATGGATACTAGGGAAGAAAAGACCTAGATTATTGGTGGAATTTGGAAGGCTTGTACGTTAAAATCTGTTAGTATAATGTGAAAACACATTATTTAAGTAACTACTTGAAAGGCCTGCACTTATACATTCTCTTCATTGGTATTTATGCTCTTGACAAATAATTCCATATAATTAATTATTCAGATATGATTCAGTACATGCAAAATTCACTACTATTCATCAATTCTTCAGGAAATACTTCCAGTTTTTACTTGATTGATGATGTTTCTTTTGTTATCTCTTCTGCTGTTTTCTCTAAAGCAATTGACATCATTTACCAGTTTGAATTTTAGTCCAACTCTATTAGCTAACATATTCTTGTGCAACAATATGTGACTATGTTATTTATATTTACTTTACTTTTGTTTTCATAACATCAATTACTATCTTTAGCCACTAAAATGATGGAAAGAAAGGAGAAACATGTAGAAGCAATACATAAATGAAGAGAAAGAGAGAAATAGAGATGTGAAAGGAAATTACAGCTTGATGTCCTTGTTATACGGTCCTTAACTTATGGAAGTGGTCCAGGCCATTTACTATTTATGTAACTAAGGCAACTCTTAAGATCGTTCTGGCCCTTGCTGCTAAACCAGGACCAAGGCTTTGTAGAGTCAAGTTGAAAGTGTAGCAACCAATTCCTTTTGGATTTATTTTCATACTTCCTCTATTGTTGGGTTAGGTGATTCTTGGTTGAGAATTATGTCTGAAGTTATTTTTCTTTTATTTAAGGAGTTTTGATATGATCAGAATTAGAAGTAGTTTGAAAAGTTTGTCAATTATATTACAGCTGGACTTAGATGTCTTGATTTGAGATCTGCAAACCTGCATACATATTTTTCGGTAGCCGGATGACATCACTATTTTTGATGCCTCGCACTTAGTTAACTTGTTACAATTTAGTTTCACTATTTCAAGGTTTAAGTAGCATGTGAGATTAGGACAAACTTGTTTGTTTCTTGCTTTTTTGAGGTTATGATCTGTTTACATGGGTCAATATTTTAGATCGCTTCAGATGTTGATCAGTTCTGTAACTTTATTATAGAAAGTATCCATCATGAATTTAATTTTGAAATATGGAGTGAGGACTGTTCTTTTTGAGGGCCAATTATCAAGATGGTGCTTCTCCATTAGTGTGGTGGGTGTAAGACTCCAGTCATACTTTACCATCAAAGCCTTGCTGAGGGCATATAGTGATGTTTAATCATTACTTCCAGAAATACAAGAAACAGATGTCTTTATCCCTTGTAGAATTATATATTTTTTCTCCTTAAAGATAATTGCACTTGTACTTTCTTTAATTCAATTGTCATTCCCTGTTATGGATGGAGTTATCTTTTATTGCCCTGCATCACAAATTCATATGGTTTAAATGAAAGGGTCAGAACAGATATATTCTAGGATTATACTGCAATAAATCATATAGGCTGCTATGATGTTCTTGAGGACCTCTCTTTCCTCGAAACACCTATAATCATTTGCACATATAATTTGAACTGTAAAATCAGCTCCAACAGAAATTCAAGAGTAGATTATGAACATCTGAAAGTCCTTTTCTTGTTTCTTTTGTTCAACATGTAGGTTTTGATATCACTTTTCTTTATCATGTTTAAAAGTTAATGGGATAAACGTTGTTAGCGAATAAAGATATTATGTTTAATTGAAAGAATGCTAATCTTTGCTGATCCTCAAAGTAAAGTTCTTCACAGTTAAGCAGTATTCTTTTTTCTTTCTGCAGACTTTTGCATGTTCCCGGTACTACATGGGCATGCTTTGGATCTTCAATATAACTTTTCTTATACTGAACCGTGTCCATGAAGGCTATTCATTCTCCTTGTTTGGGTTAGTTATTTGATGGTCAGATTTATGCAATTATAACATTTATTTAAATTCCTTTTTTTTATCAGTCATTAGTTCTAACATTATGATGTTTGGTTGATGTAAACAGTGGGTGGTTGGCATTCTTGGACAACTATCGAGGTACTTTTAGGTGGCATATATGCTTTAACCTAGGTATGAATTTTTAAGTTTTTACCTTCTTTACGATCATTAATTTCTTTTGATGTTGATTTTTTCTTCATTGTTGTAGAATGATCACACACATATATCTGAAAAATGAGGCCTGCATTATAAATTCTAGTTCTGTTCTTCAACTAGCAGCTGAACACTAGATTGATAGCTGTTAAATTTGTTTTCAGTCATTTTTAAATCAGCTCCATCCTCTTAAAACATTGGTTTTAAATTGATGCTATTACACTTGCCCTTGATTTTGCTTGGGATCTAGCACATATCTTGTTTTACCAGCCGAGCTGGCAGTTGCAGTTTCTATCGTGAGCAATCTTAATTAAGCACCAAATCATTTTCTCTATGTAGGCTGTACATGCATTTTACCTATGTAACTCAAATTACTTTTGTCAATATCTCCCTATAAGAATGTGAGCTGGGTTTATTGGACTCACAAAATGTAATTTATTTTGCTGTTTTTACTCAAATCTGTTTTCCCTTGTTGTAATCCCTATGCATTTATTAAACTAATTTATTGTTTGATGAAGCCTACATTTAATCATATGTTGATTTGCTTAAAAATGTTCTAAGTACATGCACAATTAAATATGCTACAAGTCAGTCTAATTATTATTCATTGTTGCAAATGAAGAGCTCAGCTTCCAATATTTTTTATGCATTTATGCAAAACCACTCATTACTTGTATCTGGTTATTTACAGTGAGTAATTACATAGTTATAATTTGCTTTACTTGTCCTTGTTGACTATAAATTTTCTTTGAAGTAATCGGGTTCGAGTTTCTTCTTGTGGTTTGTTTAACAGTTGTATTGCGCATGATCAGCTTTGGATGTGATTACCATTGGTCCAATAAGCTTACTCACTTTGATCAAAAGGTAATGTTTTTCTTTCTTGTTCAATTTAAATTTGCTTATAAGTTGAATTTATATAACAATACATAATTTAAAAGAGTACTATTTTATAATTACATGCTATGGAATTCTTGTGAGGCTGCATTTCCTTATATGTTTTGTCTGCTTAATGTACATGTTTGTTTTAGAACATATCTTGATTATGTATTCCTCATCTGCATTTATTTGTTATTGGTTAATTGAAGTTTGTTCCTTTATTTCATATTTCCTATTTCCTTAAATTACCATGATGGACTTTATTCATAAGCCCACATATCCGTTGAATAACTTGAGTTACTCTTTCTTATAAGAGATTAAGTACTGCAATGTAGGAGTGGAGTGAAAAAGAAACTGATGCTGCTTAATGTGGTGTAAAAGCTATGGCAAGTGCAATGACTTGTGTAACATGTGAATTTATGTGGCTGGAGACATTGAAACAGAAGTAGGTTTTATTTTCAAGGATAAAATGAAGATAGCTTGTGATTGTTACCTAAATATGTAGGTTGGAAGCATATTGATGTCATTTGTCATATTAGCTGATGATTCCTTACCAAGATAACCACACCTTATCTGAATAAATGATAATTGTTTAGCAGATTAATCAACAAAGCTTTTGGATGGTCTCAACATTAGTTTATCTATTTCAAGCCAGGGATGGAAATTGTTTATTTTCCAGTTTAAGGGGGAAAAGAAAAGAATTATAATTTTCTATTTCATTTTTGAGCACTTAAGGCAGAGATATCCTATTTCTGCATTAATATATAAATAGGAGGTATATAAGTAAGGGTAACTTGGGCCTGTTCCTGCTATTCACTGTTCTGTTTATGATAAATAACAGAAATGTCAGAGCAAAGCAGCAAATTATGTTGTACCCTCCTTTTCTACTACTTCTCTTTGTCACTCTTCTCTCTCTGTGTGTGTGTGTGTGTGTGTGTGTGTGTGTTTGTTTTTTTTTTTTGGTAAGGCAGAGCACTCATACACGTCTAGTATGAATACAACCAAAAATGTTGGAAAAAAGAATGTCCCAAAATGCAATAGGTATAGTGCAACATCGGGTCAGAAGACTGCTCTCGAGTGCTCAGCAACGAATGTAGCCATCCAGTCGCTAGCACTGTTCGCCTCTTGGTAAACGTGCCTGATGTCTACAAAGGCGCACTCCGCCATCAGTCTCCAAACGTCCTGCAGGAGCAGGCGTGCGGTAGCTATTGGTATGCATCCATATGATTGCATCCAGGCCACTACTATGGCAGAGTCCCCCTCAATGATCAAGTGAGTAGCCCTTAGTCTCTGCCTCGCATGTGAAGTAGTTGCCCAAGTTGCTCAAACTCAGCACCATGGACATAAATATCAGAGAGGTGGCTCACTTCTGCTACCAAAGGCTGCAAATGGGTTGGGTTGACCCATGCCCCGACCCGATCCAACCTATGTAGACCCGACCAAAGAACTCGTGGATCCGAGTTGGATTCTAAAATTGGACCTATTTCATTTTTCGGATCGGGTCTGGATTTACTGAATTTTGATCCAACCCGATTCATGAAGAATTTTGGATTGATTTAGATCTTGATATAAATGACCTGACCCGATCCAAACCCAATACGAGACCGAAATTAGAATTAGTATATTTATTTGTCTAACATTACAGAAGTGATAGAAGCACACTAATTTAAAAATGGAAAAAATAGAATTCCCTGACTTTCTCCTACCTTCATTTGTCCAGACTTTACACAGATTGGAAAAGAACCAAGATTTTATTGATCAAAGGTTATTGGTTGTCGTCATTAGCTTTTCAAATTATATTAAACATCTTGGTACTTATTTTTACATGCTCTAATTAGTTGAGTTTTAGTACCTATTTTAGCTTCATGGACTTCATTAGAAACATCAACAAGAATAGGAACATAATTAGAACTAGATATAAGTTAAGAACAAGCAATAGATTCAGCATATGCTTGACAGTCTGAAAATTGGTATATAAGCCAATAATTATAATCCAGACCTGAACCGATCTGGATCCGAATTGAATCCATATTTCATGGATCAAGATTGGATTATACATTGGACCCGACCCGACCCGAATGACCCGTTGGGTCAAGAAATTTGATCATGGACCTGACTCGACCCGATCTTCTATAGGGTTGGGTTTGGGTCCAATATTCAAATCCGATCAAGGAACCGGATCAGATTGGGGTCACGTAGGACTCGATCCGACCGGACCCATTTGCACCCCTACTGCCACTACAATCTGGAGTTCGGGCCTCGGATCACAAATTCCACTTCTTCACTCTTGCCCATCATAATACCATCAAAGTCGACTTGAGGAAACTCGGGGGTGGGGGCTCTTAGATGAAGAACACCTGTCGAGTCATCAACTTGTCATCAAGGTCAAACCATTGGACAATGAGTGAGCAATCTTGACAGCCTAAGAGCTCTTTCTAGGATGAATCTAGGTGGCTGCTCGCTCGCCTCGAAGACTACTGTTCCGGGCCAACCAGATGTGGTACGTAATATAAGTTGCCTAGATATCCATTAGTTTGGAAGTCTCAGTCTCCATGCTCCGTTGAAGTATCTCAAGAAGATCCTGAGCCGACTGCCTAGAGTGGGCAATCACTGGGAGACATCGGACAGCACCCAACTTGTCTCACTCTTGGGCAGTGAAAGGGAATCTACTTTATTTTCTTGTCCTCTGAACCATAGCAAGGACAAGTAGGCGAGAGGTCCATCCAACGAGCACTCAACACAGCCTTGGTTAGAATTCGACTCCAGGCAACCTTCCAAACAAAGGGGCCAACTCTAAGATGTACCATGAGTCTCCAAATCCATGATGCATCAAGTCTCTTAGCCAGCTCCCCCAATACATGTCGAAGAGATCCCTAGCAACCAGCCTCATGGAGTAGGAAGACGTCCACAACTTGACATCCTGACGTCCGTGGATGGGGATAGCCTGGGATAACACCCGCTCCGGCAACTGATCTCCAAACAAACATGTCACCAGGTCAGCTTCCCAACCCCTCTGTCCAGGCTGGAAGAGATCACACACGTGTATCATGTCCTTAATCTTGAAGCTAACAAAGTCGGCCATCGGTTGAGCGAGAGGTCTGCAAGCTAGGGATCACGGACTAGATTCACTGTCTGCATCTTTGATCATCCATCTAATGCAAGGCATGACATCTCGAGCTCAAGTTCGGATCTCCTTCTACATGGAGCTATTTCGACTCATTGTAATGTTAGTACCCAAGGTTCAAGAGCCATACTTGGCCCTCATCACAGAGCACTAAAGACTGTTGGGTTGAAGAAGGAATCTAGCAGCATGTCGGGCAATTGGGGTCTCATGTCTGACCAGCAGCATAGACTATATACCAAGCCCTCCATCAGCAATTGGCTAATATATGATGCCTCAGGCCAGTCGGTGCACCTCTCCATCACCTCGGTGCAATCCCCATAGGAAGTTGCAGAACAGTTGCTCAAGCTTCACAAGGGAGGTCCGTGGTAGGATGGTATTGGATAGCAGATAGATCGGAATGGAGCTGAGGGTCGATCTCGAATCGACATCTCTACACCAACGCAATTAGCGCTCCTTAGTGTCCTCCTGGTCATGGGTACACCCAAGTAGTGCTAGACTTTGCTTCATCACACCTATTAGGTCTCGGATAGCCTACTTCTGCTGAGCCTTGGTCTTCGGGTTGAAGCAAACTATTGATTTTAGGAGGTTTACCTTTTGCCCCAAGGCTACACAGTACTTCTCCAAAATCTTCTTGAAAACAGCAGCAGTTCGGATAGATGTCCAACCCACCAGAATGCAATCATCCACAAAGAGTAGATACAAGATTGGCTAGGCTCTAGGTGTAGGCACATAGGGGTCTAAGGTTTGCCTAAGGGTCATCACCTGCAAAGCTTGGAAAAGGGCATCAGTACAAATAATAAATAGGTAAAGAGACAAGGAACAATTTTGATGTAGACCGATGGTAGATTGGAAGAACTCCATTGGAGTGTTGTTGATTAAGATGGCAAAGGATGGGGAATAAACACACCCCATAATCTAGCTAATCCACTGACCATGAAATCCAAAGCTTTCCAAGGCATGCCAGAAGAACTCCTAGCATATGCAATTATAAGTTTTCTTCATGTCGAGCTTGATGGTCATGAGACACTGCCAGGATGGGGCTTTTCTTAAGTCAAGCATGAACTGTTGGTTATCAACATATTGTTGGAGATGCTACAGCCACCAACAAGGGCTCCCTGCTCTAGATTAATCAACCGAGGGAGAACAAACTTCATTTAACCCACCAAGATTCCAGCACAAACCTTGTATAATGTTGTGCACAGGTTGATCGGTCTGTAATGAGTCGGCTTCGAGTCATCCTGCTACTTTGGAATCAGCATAATAAAGGTCCTCTTCCAGGCTGTGGATATCGATTTGGTAATAAAAAACTGCTAAATGGCCTCCACTACCTCATCTCGCATAATAGCTCAGTATTGCCTAAACAAGAGAAGGGGGAGGGACCATCCGGATCGAGCTCTTTATTCTCTGATAGACCAGATTATCCTTCGAACCTCATCAGTCAACACTGCTCTAGTCAGGAAGAGGTACTCCTGAGCCGAGACCCGGTTGGCTGGGGCAGGGGGAGTAAAAGAACTATCACCCCCTTAACCTGGTTGTCCACCTCGATCTGAAGAGACTTAGAATCACCTACCTAGCCTCATCACCATCAAGCCAGTGGCCCTCTACATCCCTCACAACCCGAATGTGGTTTGTGTGCCTCTTGATGATGGTTGACTAGTGAAAGAATCTTATATTCTTATCCCCCTCGTTGATCCACTAGATCCTCAACTTCTATCACCATGGTCTCCTACTATCTCAACCAAGGTTTTAAATCCCATGGGATGAGACTGTCCCAAATTTTCCATCGAATGGGATGCGCTACCGTCCTACCCCATGTCGACGCTTGGGATAGAGGATGTCCCAAGGCATCTCGATTAGGATGCTAGCGGGACGGCTCTGTTTCAATACATGGGATGGTACCCCATCCTGGTGTCCTGTGGGTCGTCCTGTTGGGATCTGAATCCTTGGTCTCAGCAATGAGTGGTGCAAGGAGAGCTTTCCCCTGATATCAGTCAAGTCATCCTTAGTGAGTCTACCCTCTCTATCCTCCCTCTACTAGAGCTCAGTGATCGAGGCCTCAGTCTCCTCTCATCTCCTGAAGATATTACCCACCTCTACTTGGTTCCACCACTGCAGCTTGTATCTCGTTAGCTCTAGTCTATGCGTGGCCTAATAGACGGCGTTATCGTGAATCGACAGCTTCTAGACCTAATGTGAGGAAGGTAAAACTTCTCAAATCGGAATGGACACTGGTAGGAGATAGTGGACTTGGTGGAGATTAGGATTGAGTAGTGATTAGACACGATCCTTGGAAGGTGATGCACTTGGTAACTAGGAAAATGCTAGATCCAGCTAGCTATGGCGAAGGCCCTGTTAATCCGCTCCCAAATTGTGATCTTGCCTAGACGGTTGTTGTACCAAGTGTATTTGGGCCCCATGAAACCAAGGTCCACTCACCCATTCCTCACTATGAAGTCCATAAACTTTCTGGTCTCAATATTGTTAGAGAAGGGCCTGCCTCCCCTTTTCTCTTGGGAACCATCAATACAGTTAAAGTCACTAGCCACAAGGGAAGGAATGAATGCTTTGATTGATCAATCAAGAGGCCTCATCCCACAACACCCTCCGTTGTCCGTACTCCATGCTAGCATAGACACCAATCAAAAGCCAAGGATTCTCATTGATTCAAGAAACAACAATGACAACTTGTTGATTACATTTATGAAAGACATCCACTATGGCTGCCCCGCATCTCCATACAACAATAACACCACTAGATAAACCAACTGACTTGATAGCATAAAAGCTCAAGACTTTGAGAATCGCTGTCTTGCATGAACTAAACTCCTACCTAATAGATGGATTTCCAAGAGCACACAGATCTCTAGGCTGTACTATTGCAACAATCTCTTGAAGGTCGACAAGAAGGAAGGCTTGCCAACCCCCCGAATATTCCATACCAGAATCTTCATTGTTGAATATCGATTGGGGTTGGAGGTGTCGTCTCCTTTGAGTAGTCACCACAGCACCAACTGCATACCTTTCCTCGCATCCTTGTCACCACACGAACCACTATCAGCCTCATCCAAAAATGCCCTTAGCTGGCTTACCATAGCCTTGTGCAAGTCCCCCATTTGGCAATCTAGCCCATTGAAATCAGGCTACCCATCCTCCTTAGCTGAACCATCAGATAGCGGAGGGCACCGAGTTGTGGATGGCGATGAGGTCCCCGATGGCCGTCACGCTCCTAAGGCTGAGGGTGGTGGGATGGGGCACCCACTAGCAACCCCCTCGGAGAAGCAGCCCCCATCCCCCTTGGATTTGGAAGATAGGGTACCCATGGCTATCAGTGACAAGGATGGCGATTGCAAGGTAGTCGCCGGTGTCTCCTTCCCTCATCTGGCAATGAGATAGTCCTGACACTCTGCTCGAACATTTTTTTGGTAGTGATGGCTAGGAGCTAGGGGCTTTCGAAATGCCTAGATTTTCTGATGGAGCCCTAATGTAGAGTGAGGATGTAGCGCTTGGGCTCAGCTTTGACTTCGCCAGCTCCATAATAGTTGGATTAGAAGCCAGGCTAGCCTCAGTCTGTTGTATTGTGGGTGGGGTTTGGATCGCTCTTGAGCTTTGGGCCTGCTTTGCCTTAGCCCCAAAGTTCTCGCCCATGTAGACATCGCGGCTCACTGGGCTCTCCACCTGGCCCACCTTCATCACATCACTGCCCAAGCACGAATCCAAGAGAACTTGGAACGCAGACCTGGTTAGTGAGCTAGACTCACTTGGCATCGAAGACCCTGACTCGAGCCCTCCTTGTCGCTTATCTAGTCATCGCTAATGGGCCACATTCATTAGTTTTGCCATTCGTCAGAATCTGGTGGCGATCCAGGGGAACTTAGCTGCTGTCAAGGAGAACTCGATTTGGAGGATAAGTTGGGATCCAATAAGTCTGGGTTCGACTCAACTTTCTTTCATCCCAGTTTTGGAAACCCTCAGCTGTTGGAGCTTCGAGGTTGCCAACTATGACCCTAGCCGTGGCCTCTCCACCTAACTCTTGGTGCTGGGGTTCTCTATTATGGTGTCTCTTGTGGCCTCCATCACCATCGGTGAGGGGGAGTCTTGTTTCCGATCATATTGTTGATCTTAATGAAATTGTTCGGTTGAAGAGGATAATCATTCTCATCTGAGGACAGATCTAGCTATGCGAAGCGCCACTCATTGTAGGATTGCCCTATTCGGCCTCATCAGTAGCAGATTGCTGTTTTCATACATGAAGGCTGCCAAAACACCTTTGTTTCTTTAATCGAGACTCTAGGCTTCAACGGTGCCAATGAGTCAATGGCCACCTAGATCCAGGCATAACCCATCTTCCTTAGTTGATCGGTGAAGTTATCCATCGAGATTGGGTTCCCTGCCTTAGCTGCAATGCTCAAAATATTCCCAGTACTCTATTAGTAGCCCCGAGAGTCTCAATCAGACCACTGTTTGCTAGGCTAGATCCATACCTGGAACAAAGTTTGGGACCCGTGTCTCTGTTGCCAATAGTTGGCCAGCCACAAGCCACACTCCTCCATTGATCATCGCATCCCGATCGGCTGCCATCTGGGAGTGGAACACTTGGTGATCTTCTGCCAAAGAGAAGGCCTCAACCTCATAATCCAGTTTTCCCCTTAGCTTAAATCCTTGGCTATCAAGTCCATTGGAACCCAACGACCTAGGCTCTGGGTGATGATGGAAATCTCTTCCCATTTCTGCTTGGACTCTGCTATCTCCATCTTCGGGAACTCCAACACGTTGGTGAAGTAGTGCTGGAGCTTCTCCACCTCCTCCATTATCCTAAGGATAATGCGACGTCCATTGGGGTTACTGAGAGGGGCCTTGGGCCACCTCAGCCCATGACCAACTTCACTTGCCGGAGTAGGAAGAAGATCAGCTGCCACTGCTCATAGCATCTATCTTCATCTCCATCCTGACTACCTCTCCTCTAGTCCACCATGTATTCAAACAAATTCCAGAGAGCAGCATGATCTTTAAAGCAACCACCTAGAACAAGCGCTCCCAACTATCACTCCTGTTTGCTTGCTTTACCTTCTGTTCTTGTAGTACCCTCTTCTCTTTAAGTCCACTATTTAGTTGTATGGTAATTGCTATTCAAATCAGCAAATTCAAATTGCAGATTCCTTAAAATGGTACTTAACACGGATTAGTATCTTGTGGAGTTTGAGCATTGAATGATATCTGAGTGCGCCAAATAATGCATTGTATAACATTATTTGATACACCCACAAATCATTTGATCTTCAATCCTATATTATTACTGATTGCGTTGTGATGATATATGGTCATATGTTTTCAACAGTCAAATGAGACTGCTTAAGTTTTTTGAACTAGCGTTGATACCTAATGTTGTCTAAAGTCTAAACACACTCTTTCATGGTCTTAGAACTTGTAAAATATAACTAAGAATATTAAATAGAAACTACGCAATCCCTTTAGCAGCATACTGTTAGATCCCATGCTTGTAATGGTGAACATATCTGGTTTCAAGAATGTCTGTCTTGCACTAGCAACTATGGTATTTGGAGAATTAAAGCTGGACTTCCGGACTAATTAACCAATGTTGCTTGTGATTAATGAACTTATCCACATGATGAAGCAACATATTGGGATGATGAACTCATGCTTTCGCTGTCTCAAGTCATTTGGCTATGTTGCATGACTAGAACGTTCTCCTAGCACCTTCAGACTACATCAAGACATTGACCAATATTTCTTGCAAGATACAATGTCATCCGTATCTTGAAGCAATATCTTGGCATGGAGAGGCTCTCAAAATTCACTTGGCTATGCTGCATGACTAGAAAAGTAACATGTTTAACATTAACATCATTCTTAATGTGGTTCCATATGAGCTTGATGAATGTGTAGATGCTCTAAGAATTATTAAAGACACCAGCTATTGTTGATCTATGCATATCTGGCATGAAGATTTCTCCTAAGTCCTAATGCACCTCCTTCCCCACAACTCCTTAATTTGTCCAAAATGGATGTATTCTAAAATCACGAATTTAAGTGCCATTTGGTACACATGACAGACTTATGTTAGCATGCTGGTAGGGGCATGTGGCTCTGGCATGATACCTGCTGTGTGCTAGTGCTAGTCATGCTTCCATGGTAGTGTCTACGAAGCACTTAGATTAAAACATGCATGCTAGTGCTAAGATGGCATGCCATCAACTCATGATACTTTAATGCTTGCTTAAAATGCATGTTATCTTCATAGAAGTTTGGTGCTAAAATCGTGTAATGACCTTTCTTTTGTTTGTGGACTATTCCTTCCTTGAGCTAAAGGATGTTTTATTTTGTTAGTGGATGTAGTTTCATATGCCTTAATCACTTTCAAATTTTTAAGTCACAGCTAACCCATCTTGTTCCTATAAGAAAAAGGGATCAGGACGGGGTTGGGACTTTGAAGCCCATCCATGCGAGTAGAGAAGAAGAAAGAGGAAAGAAAGGAAGATGAAGAAAGGGAAAAAGTGAAAGGAAAGAAGAAGAAGAAGAATGAAAGAAAGAAAGAAAGAGAGAAGAAAACAAGAAAGAAGGAAGAAAAAGGAAAAAAAAGAAAGGAAGGGATACAAGAAGGAAAGAAGAAAGAGTGGAAAGAAAAGAAGGTAGAAAAAAAAAGAAAGAAAAAAAAGGAAAGAAAAAAAAAGAAAGAGAGAGAAATAAAGAAAGGAAAGAAGGGGAGAGGAATGGAGGATACCTACCAAGATGCATAATCAGGATCGCTACTGAGATGGCAAGATGATGGGGTATTCTATTCCATGGAGATACCGGGATACCTCTATCCCACGAGATTTAAAATTTTGGTCACTTCTATGGAATATGTGAGAAAGGGAGCAAGATATTCCATTAGATTTTGAAGAGTCTTACATTTAGCTCTTAATGTCTTATCAAGCCTCATAATTGGTTCTAGTCCCTTAGAAGCATACTTTTGTTGAAAGAGGATTTCCATATACCGCAAATTTTAGCAAGTAATGATTTTTTTTGCCAGCTGAAGATCACAAATAGTAGAATCCACGGTATTCCGTACTGGTCTGAACTGGCCGGTACATTCCATACCATACCATACCGATGGGGAACCGGAACGGTTCAGATGTTGGAAAACATGCAGGATTTAATGCATATATTTCGGAATTTTTTCAAATTTACAAGCAGCAGAAGATATAGATTAAACAATTTAATCTAATTATGTATGTGATCTAATCAC
This sequence comes from Cocos nucifera, assembly GCA_006176705.1. Taxonomy (NCBI): domain Eukaryota; kingdom Viridiplantae; phylum Streptophyta; class Magnoliopsida; order Arecales; family Arecaceae; genus Cocos; species Cocos nucifera. The sequence continues at coordinate 1,185,134 of QRFJ01001855.1, read as the reverse complement.
TAAACCCTACATCTAGGACCTATGACACATCATGATGCAAATATAAATCTAAAAATAAATCAAGCATGGTTGGTATTAATCAAATTACTACCTGGATCTAGAACAGTTCTAGAAAAATCCTAGATCATATCTAGATCAGTAAAGAGATCAGATCTCTTATCTTTGCACGGGTCGAGAACACCACTGTTGAGTCTCGTTGTTGTCCTTGTTGCTTAGAGCCACACATGCGTCTGGCCTCCACAGGTAATCCATACGAAGCTGCAACACAGATCAGAGGTTTGTCGAACGAATATCCACTCGATGTGCTAGCTTCTCACGGATTCCTTCTGATGGTTAATCAAAAAAATATTTTTCGGATCTCTTGGACACTCCAAGAGATGAAGAACATGAGGAGGATTAAGGAAGAAATCCAATCTTTGGATCTTCCAAAAATTAGAAATAACTTGGAAAAAAAATCCTAAGGTTGCGTTTGGTGCATTATCAGGTAATGGTAATCTGGATTACCTGCAATTTGGATAGATTGCCAGTAATATTGATTCCGGTGTTTGGTACACACAGGTAATGTTGCAGTAAAATTATTGAAAATCTTGATTGACATGTTTGGTATGACAATCAGATTATTGATAATATAATATCAAATTTTGAAAATATCCTCAAATCAAATTTATTAAAAATCATATCCCATGCACAAAATCATAACATAATATTATATTATATAATATTATATTTATAATATAAATATGTATTATATATTATATATAATATAATATATTATAATATATATTTATATTTATAATATATATTACATAATTTTATTAAAATATATTATTAAAATAATAATATTAGAATAATAATAAAATATAATACAATATTATTTTCTAATAATATTATACTATAACATATTATTATATTATAATAATATTATTATATTATTGATGCTATATTTATAATAGAAATATATATATATATTATATATTATATTATATTATGATCATATTATTATAATATATTATAATATGTTATTATATTATCATATATTATTAAATTATAAAATGATAATATTATGATAATATATTTTTATTAAAATAATAATATTACAATATTATATTATATAATATAATATTATGTTATATTATAATATTTATAACATAATATTATATATAATGTATATTTATATTTATAATATATATTATACTATATTATTTTATCATAATATTATAATATAACATAATATTATATTATAACATAATATTATATTATTATATTATTATTATATTATAGATACTATATTTATAAGATAAATATATATTATATATTTATAATATATAATATAATATATTATTATAACATAATATAATATTATAATATAATATCATATTATATTATAATAATATTATAATATAATATCATATTATATTATAATATTATTATAATATAACAAAATATTATATTATATATACTTTTTGATGAGGGCATTTCCATCCAAACTTGTTATTATCATATTACCAAATGTTTGGTAATTTGGATAGCTATCCCTGTTGGTAATCTAGATTACCTCATGAGAGGTAATCTAGATTACCTGACAATCTGGATTACTAATCTAAAAGGTATATCAAATACGGTAATCTGGTGGGGCTCTTTTAAATTACTAGCAATCTAGATAGATTGCTGGCTACCAAATGCAACCTAAGAAAAGACATCTCTTTCAGGACATCAACTGTTGATGTCCTGAACACATCTCCATGTCAGGACGAGAGGAGACCTCTAGAATTTTTTCTATATTTCAAATATCTTATTTTCTGATTTTTCTTATAGAAAAATCATACAAAGAGATGGAGAAGAAGGGCTCTTAAAGAAATTTTAAGGAAAGACCTTCTCTTCTTCTCTCATCATGACATGATCAAATCATGTCCAAATCAAAACAACATGCCCCAACTACTTGGAGCATCCATTCTCCACGCCCTCTCCCTCTCTCTCACAGATTTTTATCATAGAAAAATCATATAAAAATAAGAAGAAAATAATTTGAAAGAAAACTACAAGAGAAGACAATCTTCTCTTATCTTTGTCTTCATTAGGACATGAAAGTTCATGTCCTGATGAAACCTTTTTCTCCAAGGAAGTAGGCGTCTCAAATCACCACGCCCTCTCTCTTTTTTCTTATGGTTTTTCCATGCATTACTGGGGATTTTTCATGCCTACAACTCTTTAAAAGAAGGCGCCCCAAAACTACTAACTAAGACTATGTCAAATGACCTTGTCAAAGAAGGATTTTTTATGGACTCCTAGGGGGCGTCCAACTCTTGGATGCCCCTCCCAAAAATTTAGGCGTGAGCCCTCAGAAAATCACGCACAAAAGGAGAGCAAAAGGGGCGAACAAAAAAAAGGATATGGCGTGGGTTTATTTTCATAAGGAAGAGGAGTTTAGGAGAATTGGGACTCTATCAAATAGAGTCCAAGTCTTAACAACTTTCTTTATTTGACCAAGTCAAATAAAATTTCAAAATCATCAGATATTGGGTGTGGGAAATCTCTCTTAGGCGTGGAGAAATATCACGTAAAAAAATCTATGAAGTGGGCGTGGGGTTTTAGCTTAGGCGCAAGGGATGTGAGAGAGTCCTAGTTCAACTGGGACTCCTATTTGACTAGGTCAAAATAATTTTGAACCCAATTAAAATAGGATTAGTGCAAGCATAATTATGGGTGATCCTAGTCCAACTAGGAACCTAATTAAATCAGGTTTAAACCATATTTAAATCTGATTTAAATTCCAAGTTAATTTGAAATTAGGTGCATTCAAGTCCTAGTCCAACAAGGACTTGTTCTTATTTGCAATTGGCTGATCAAATAAACCAATTAGACTTAATCCAATTAAGTCCAAACCAATTCTAATTAAATCTACTTCAATTAGACTTGATCTCAGTCCAATTGCTCAATCAAATTGAGCTAATTAGCAATCCAATTGTTAATCGATCCTCCTACAACACTTGCATCAGGTCAAACATCAATTGTATTGATTGTTTGATCTTAGAACGATTCTCAATCATTGATCAACCATCCGATCAAATAACAACCTCTTATGTGTGTGACCCCATAGGTTCGAACCTAAGTCGGTAGCACAAGAATCAATTTCTGTACCAATCAAAATGACCATCTAGCAATGGTACCCGGCGTTCGGATAGATTGAATGTATGTAAAGCAACATTCTTAGAACTCTGGCCTATGGTTACCGTATAATTCATCCCCTTGACTAATAATGCTCAAGACAACTTCGAGTGAGCTGTCAATAATCATATCAGTCATCCATATTGTGTTTCAAAATCTTGCAAATTCCGTGACTCCTAATGAGGATTACCTAGGCCTAGGTTTTGCTAAATTGAAACACAGCGAGACATTCTCTTCCTCAAGTTAATTAGGAGTGGTCAATCCTATCTTCACTTACACACCGACTCTACAAGTACTTGATTATACCCAAAAATCTTTCGAATTTGTATTAGAAATACAGACAGTTCGGCACCAAAGTACAGTGAGTTGCTTGTAAGTCACCGTGGTGATCTCAGGTTGGAGGGATACTCATACCCATTGGCCTTAGCTAGCTACTCTTGACAGTAGAGTGCTACATTGATTACGTTCAGTGCAGATGTACTCCTACATCTCACATGGATGCCATATCGGTGTCTCCACACCACTTGATTATGAGGACAACCAACGCATATGACACAGCGACCTACACTCGATGAGTTATCGTTCTTATTAATAACTTATTATTTGGTCGTGAACAATTTAAGAATCATCCAATAAATCCTTCTTTATCGATTAAGTGTGGTTCTAAGGACTTCATCATAACTTAGGAGTTCATTTAAGAAAGAACTTATATGACGAATAAGCCAAATAACAATTATTATTTGATAATTCATATACCAATTTCAATTATCTATAACTTAGATGATTGGCTTTAGGACATATTTTCCAACAACTCTCATTTGGACTAAAGCCAATCTAAACAATATCAAATATCCTATCTTCCACTTGAGCTCGTAGAACTCTTTAGTTTCGAGGCTTTGGCAAATGGGTTGGTCAAGTTCTCCTTTTTTGTTGATCTTTTAAAGGTCGACGTCATCCTGATCGAAATCTAAGGTGATAGCGATGCAAAGTATGCTGGTCTTATGTGCACCTTCGGTTCTTTAGCGATGGCTTCAGTGCTATATTAGGACTAGACCATTGATGGAGGGTGCCACTCTAAACCTGCTAATGAACCTTAGCAACTGCATAGCCTACATGGTAGTATCAGATGCCACAACGTACTCTATATCACTAATAGAATAGGCTACAATTTTTCTGCTTGGAATTTTTTCAGTAGATTGCTCCTCCTATTAGGGTAAATTGACGATTCGACATTCTCTTGCTATCGTCTTTATCCGACTAAAATTGGAACCAAAACATCCACAAATTTTAAGTCAGTATCTCTATATTTGAATCACTAGACCTTAGTATTTCTCAAATACTTAAGGATTGTCCCTACAATCTTTCAGTAATTCTCATCCAGATCAGACTGTTATCTACTCACGACCTCTAGTGAATATACCATGTCTGGTCTAGTACATGGAGAAATAAGATAACAGCTAAACCTTTATTTCTTGTAATGCTGGAATGTCATTTTCGATTAAGAGAATGTCATCCATAGACAGTACAAGGAATAACACTACAGAACTTTTTGCCTACTTACAAATATAAGGTTCTTCTTTATTCATAACAAAGACATGTTCAAAACATATGTTCTGAGATGATAGCCAAACGGATTTTATAAGTCTCTACCTTCCCGTTTGCGCTACTCCGATCCTTTTGAAAATCTATTTGCACCTAATGGGCTTTATCCCTTGAGGTGAATCAACTAGCGTCCACGTATTATTGATCTTCATGGACCTCAATTTGGATTTAATGGCTCCAAGCCACTTCTCAGACTCAAAAAGAGCTATCAAAATGGGCCAAGGCCCATGGGCCAGCCCATTTGGCCCAAAAAATGGGCTGGGCTGGGCCCACATTCAGGCGAAATAAGCCACTTGCCACATCTAGGCGAAATAAGCCACTTAAAGCCAATAAGGCAGTAACTTACTGTTTAAGTTTCTAACCCTTCCATTCCTAATTTTCGTTAGCGACTAGTGAGCCCTAGAAAGTAAAATCCGATTCGGCTGCTCGGCGATGGCGATTCCTGTTCCAAGTCTCCAAGTGGCGGTGGTCTTCCCGTTTCAAGTGGCCATGAGGACAAGCAGGCAAGCAGCTAGCAGCAGTGCCGGGCAGTGATAGGACCGCGAGGCGACCGGTAGGTGGTGGCGGTCTGACGTAGGAGAGAAATAGGCAAGCAGCTGGCAATGTCGGGCGGTGATAGGGGAGTGGACTCACGGCGTGCGGCGAGCCGGCGACAACTTCGATTGGTAAGTTCGGCTCCATATTTGTTTTTTTTTTTATTTTTCTCTCAACGGAGAGTCAGAGATAGGGGGTCGGAGTCTGAGATGGTGAGACCGTCGGCGGGGGTGGGGGGGCACCGGATGTGCCTTTGTCGACTCCCACCGGCCACCGATCCCGGACTTAGGTGAGGTGATTGCGGCCTCCTTCGCGTGGTCGCGCCCTCCCCTCCCTCCCCAGTAGTTAAACAAAGTCACAGACCGGCCGCCCGTGTAGGCTACAAAAGAAAAAAAAACAAAGTCCCCTCCCTCCCTCCCCTCCCTCCTTCGCACTAGCCCAGCCCTAACCCACAGCCCACGTAGGATAGAAAAGAAAAAAAAAGTGGGCTAGCCCAGCCCTAACTCAGCACACATGGGCTAAGCCCGGGCTAGGTTTTTTTAGCCCATTTTAACAAGTGGGCCGAACTCGGCCCGGCCCACATATTCACAGCCCACATGGGCTAAGGTCGGGCCGGGCGGCCCGAGCTGGCCCACTTTGCCAGCTCTAGACTCAGACCACTGCATAACATCCATATAGGTGATCGGATCTTCGTTGTTGTCATCGAGCTTAACAGGATCGTCATCTCGGTCCTAGATACTGAAGTATCTGTTCAGCTGATGCAGTACTCTATCAGATCTTCTTAATGATGCCAAATAAATAGGCTCTGGGTTTGATCTAATCAAATCTGGTTCTGTAGGTTTACTAGATTGTGTCAGTTCTTTCTACCAGTCGAACTTTCTTAAGTTTAACTTTTTAAGCATTAATTCCTTCTCTAAGAAACTCCTCTAAAAAAGAAATGCCCTACTGCTGAGAACAACTTTTGTTCTTCAGTATGATAGAAGTAATAACCCCTAGTTTCCTTAGGTTATCTTATAAATAAACACCTATCAGACAAGGATCCAAGTTTATTTGTGTGCAAACATTTGACGTAGGCTGGTCAACTCCAAACCCGGAGGTGAGTGAGTCTAGGTCTACACCTGATCCATATCTTATATGGAGTCTTTGCGACAGATTTACTTGGAATAAATTTCAGAGTAAAACAAATTAGTCTCAAGAGCTTAACCCTGAAACATGCAGACTAGTAAACCCCATTGTGGACTGAACCATGTCTAACAAAGTTTGATTTCTCCTTTTCGATACACTGTATTTCGGAAGGAGTCCACTAAGAGAGATTCCCATTCTCTCTTAGATATGTCAAAAACTCACTGGATAAGTATTCACCTTCTTGATCTGATCGAAGAGTTCTAATATCTTTTTCAGTTTGTTTTTCTATTTCATTATGAATCATTTGAACATTTCAAATACTTCAGCTAGACGCACCCATACCTAGATAGGTCGTCTATAATGAAATATTGATATCCTTGACATTATCTAACTTTGGGTATTTATTCGATGTGTACATTACACTTAACAGGCTGTGTAAATGTTAAATGTCGCTTGTTTATTGTCCATGTATTATTGTAACATCATTCATAATGATATTACAATAATCTCTATTTATAGATGAATGATGATCATCTTTGGTCAAAAGGCCATCAAAGATCACATTCATTATAAACGATAGACAATAGTGATAGTCACTTTAAATGACAACATTTGAAAATTAGCTCGATAATTTCTAAAGTTAGGATTGGAACAAAACTTTCATCCCCAATGTTCAGGTATTTCTCATCATTTTTAAATATTCCACTTGTAGTCTTTGCAACAAATTGTATAGGACTACCGGTATCCAATACCCAGGTAGTAGAATTACAAATAGAGAAATTTTAAGGTGTTATCATATAACATCCTTGATAAGCAACTCTTTGCTCCTTTCTCTTGTTCAGTCTGTTATGGTCAAGGAAAGTGAGATATTCAAAACAATACTTCTTCCTATGATCCTGCTTCTAACGGTAGAAGCACTCTGCCTAATTTGGGTTAACCTAGGACATTTTGTTTTTATTGGACTTAGAAGTTCCAGCATGAACCCTTTCGTGCTGTTGAACCAAATTCAACTTTCGATACTAATTATCGAAGTTGGATCCCATAAGTTATCACTGTTCGACAGTGATTGGAGCAATTAGGATTTAGCCTTATTTTGTGAGAAAAGAGAACATAAACCTAATGTATATGAATTATTTTAAGCCTAAAGACTTGGATTTTAGTCTAAAGGTTCTTCCACTATTTTATTTGAATTGGTAGCCTCTACCTTTAATTCGAAAAATTATTTTAATTTCTAATAGGTACTAGAATCCACATGAACTGTACACAAACTCGACTTTAGCCAGTCAATCCATGTGCATCTACGAGTAGGTTCTTTAACCAATTGTTTCTACAAATAACTTTTACTAATTTAATTTTGCCCCTGAAATCTAATCGGTAGACTTTGGCCTCCACTATAAGGATCGAGTTAGGTCCAATCATTAACATGACTATACTTGGTGCATTTAACCAGCGAATGATTAAGCCAAACTTTGGTTGGTCAACCTAAACACCATTAGAGAGACACTTCTAAGTTATCATATTATGAATGATAATTCCATTAGTCAATAAGCACTAGGCATTTGGGCCTTCAATGTTTATTGAGTTAATAGATCCATTATCGCCCAACTTCATGGAAGGCTGTGACTCAGTTATTCCCATAACTTTGTCATTTTAAGGACCTAATAATTTTAGAGAATTTATAATTTATTTGTGATTTAAGGATAGAAAGGATATGGACCAATTTGCTCCCACTGACTTCACTAAGTCAAGTCCTCCCACTGACTTTTCAAGTTGTTGACAAGGACTAAGATCAATTTGGGTCCATGGGCACCTAGATCAGTTTCACTGAATAAAATTAGTCTCACTGATTTTCTATATGATATGGGTTAGCACGAATCAATGGGCAACCTAATTAAGACCTGATTAACCACATTGGCCAAGTAAGTGAGATCGATAGGAGGGTCTGCCAAGGCTTGCCTTAGACACCATCAGAAATGGCTAGGTAAGCAGGCTCCCAATTAAAAATCACTGGTCTGAAAATGCCAGACTTATCTTAAACACCAATCGATTTATTAGTTTTGATTTGATCTGCCTAAAAACTCGGGCTCGACCACTGAGCCACAATCAGTATCCATTTGTTAGATGTATGGACTTTGATCAACTACAACTATTGAATTAATCTATAGAAAAGAAATGACCTAATTCTAATTAATTATTAATTAGGTTTGATCAATTTCTTAACTTAGTCCATATTTAATCTAATTCTAGGTCTAACCTAGTTAATAACCTGATCAAAGCTAACCCATTATCCTTTAACCCATGTTTTATTAAATTGTCTTAGGATTTTCAAATCACAAATCTAGATCCTAAACAATCACTTAATTCTCAATTAAGTTCAAGGCTTATAGGTTAGGGTTCAGAATCTCATAACTAATTTCTAATTTCAAGTTTTTAAAAATTTTCAAAGTATAAACATTTTACAATGAGTCAAATTCAATTCATAGTTTTAGATCTGATTTGTTTTACTGTTTAGATCATGTCCTAGGGTTTCGAATCTAGGATTTTGTAGAAAGTGATTTCACAATTTAAGTTCCACAAATCAAATATGTCATACATATTCAAACTAGATTCAAAATAAAGCTACATATCAAGTATATGTATTAAGGAACTAGATCCAGACATAAACCACATATTATTCAGATCATATCTAAATAATCAAAATCAAATCATAAACCAATAAATATTAGATTTAAAATATGAAAATAAATCATAAATTATTTTAAATCTTATCTAACTCATTCATGATTTAGGGAGTACATATTAGGACAACCTCTCCACTGTAAGGGGTAAACCTTACAGCAGGATAACCTTATAATCAATATGTGCGATCCGATATTATTTAGATCTAATCTAAATAATCTAAAATAGATCTAATATCTATTTAACTTCAAATTTAAAATCAAAAAATAAATTATAAAATTATTTAGATCATATCTAACTTATTCATGATTCATAAAAATTAGATCAGCACATACTAGGACAATCTTTCAGTGTAAGGGGTTAACCTTACAATAGGACAACCTTATGTCAGGATGTGCAATCTTTAATATTTTATTTTCAGATTTATTCTAATGCAAACATGATCATGTCATAAAAGAACCTAGATGCTCTGATACCACTGTTGGAAAACATGCAGGATTTCATGCATACATTTCGAAACTTTTTCAAATTTACAAATAGCAGAAAACATAGATTAAACAATTTAATTTAATTATGTATGTGATCTAATCACTAAATTCTACATTTAGGACTTATGATATGTCATGATGCAAACATAAATATGAAAATAAATTAAGCATGATTGGTATTAATCAAATTAATATCTAGATATAGAACAGTTCTAGAAAAATCCTAGAACGTATCTAGGTCAGTAAAGAGATCAGATCTCTTATTTTTGTACGGATCGAGAATACCGCTATTGAGTCCCGTTGTTGTTCTTGTTGCTTAGAGCTGCACATGCATTCGGCCTTTACAGGTAATCCACACGAAGCTGCAACATAGGTTGGAGGTTTGTCGAACGAAGATCCGCTCGAAGTGCTAACTTCTCGCAGATCTCTCCTGATGGTTAATCAAAAAAATATTCTTCGAATTTCTTGGACACTCCAAGAGACGAAGAACATGAGGAGGATTAAGGAAGAAATCCAACCCTTGGATCTTCCAAAAATCATAAATAAAAGCTTGGGAAATAAATCCTAAGAGAAGATACATCTTTTTCAGAACATCAACTGTTGATCACTTGAAAACACCTCCATGTCAGGATGAGAGGAGACCTTCTCCTCTAGAATTTTTTTCATATTCCAGATCTCTTATTTTCTGATTTTTCTCATAGAAAAATCATACAAAGAGATAAAGAAGAAGGGCTCATAAAAAAATCCTAAGAGAAGACCTTCTTCTCTTCTTCTTCTCTCATCAAGACATGATCAAATCATGTCCAAATCAAAACAACATGCCCCAACTACTTGGAGCATCCATCCTTCACGCCCTCTCCCTCTCCCTCTCTTAGATTTTTATCACAATCATATAAAAATAAGAAGAAAATAATTTGAAAGAAAACTACAAGAGAAGACAATCTTCTCTTACCTTTGTCTTCATCAGGACATGAACTTTTTATGTCTTAATGAAACCTTTTTCTCCAAGGAAGTAGGCGCTTCAAATCACCACGCCCTCTATCTCTCTTTTCTTTTGGTTTTTCCGTGCATTACTGGGGATTTTTCACGCCTACAACTCTTTAAAAGAAGGCGCCCCAAAACTACCAACTAAGATTAGGTCAAAAGACCTAGTCAAAGAAGGATTTTTTCCCCTCCCAAAGATGCCCCTCCCAAAAATCCAAGCGTGAGCCCTTAGAAAATCATGCATAAAAGGAGAGCAAAAGGGGCGAACAAAAAAAAGGATATGGCGTGGGTTTATTTCCATAAGGGAGAGGAGTTTGGGGGAATTGGGACTCTATTAAATAGAGTCCAAGTCTTAACAACTTTCTTTATTTGAGCAAGTCAAATAAAATTCCAAAATCATCAGATATTGGGTGTGGGAAATCTCTCTTGGGTGTGGAGAAATATCACGTAAAAAAATCTATGAAGTGGGCGTGGGGTTTTATGCTTAGGCGCAAGGGATGTGAGATAGTCCCAGTCCAATTGGGACTCCTATTTGACTAGGTCAAAATAATTTTGAATCCAATTAAAATAGGATTAGTGCAAGCATAATTATGGGTGATCCTAATCCAATTAGGAACCCAATTAAATCAGGTTTAAATCATATTTAAATCTGATTTAAATTCCAAGTTAATTTGGAATTAGGTGCATTCAAGTCCTAGTCCAACAAGGACTTGTTCTCCCTTGCAATGGACTTATCCAATAAATCAATTAGACTTAATCCAATTAAGTTCAAGCCAATTTTAATTGAATCTAATTCAATTAGACTTGATCTTAGTCTGATTGCTCAATCAAATTGTGCTAATTAACAATTCAATTGTTAATCGATCCTCCTGCAATACTTGCATTAGGTCAAACATCAATCATATTGATTGTTTGACCTTAGAACGATTCTTAATCGTCGATCAACCATCCGATCAGGTAACAACCTCTTATGTATGCGACCTCTTAGATTCGAACCTAAGTCGATAGCACAGGAACCAATTCTTGTACCAATCGAAATGACCATCTAGCAAAGGTACCCGACGTCCGGATAGGTCGAATGTATGTAAAGCAACATTCTTAGAATCCTGGCTCATGGTTACCGTATAATTCATCCTCTTGACCAATAATGCTCAAGACGACTTCAAGTAAGCTGTCAATACTCATATCAGTCATCCATATTGTGTTTCAAAATCTCACAAATCTCGTGACTCCTCACGAAGATTACCCAGGCCTAGGTTTTGCTAAATTGAAACATAGCGAGATATTCTTTTTTTGAAGTTAATCAGGAGTGGTCAATTCCATCTTGACCATACACCGACTTGACAAGTATTTGACTATACCTACAAATCTTTCGAACCTGTATTAGAAATACAGGCAGTCCGGCACCAAAATACAGTGAGATGCTTACAAGTCACCGTGGTGATCTCAGATCGGAGGGATACTTATACTTATTGGCTTTAGCTAGCTACTCTTGATAGTATAGTGCTACATTGGTCACGTTCAGTGCAGATGTACTGCTATATCTCACCTAGATGTCATACTGGTGTCTCCACATCACTTAGTTATGAGGACAACCAATGCATATGACACCGCAACCTACACTTGATAAGTTATAGTCCTTATTAATAACTTATCATTTGGTCGTGAACAATTTAAGAATCATCCGATAAATCCTTCTTTATTGGTTAAGTATAGTTCTAAGGACTTTATCATAACTTAGGAGTTCATTTAAGGAAGATAGAACTTCTATGATGAATAAGCCAAATAACAATTATTATTTGATAATTTATATATCAATTCCAATCGTCTACAACTTAGATAATTGGCTTTAGGACACATTTTCCAACTAAAGAAAAGGGATACAAAAAGAATAGAAAAAAGAGTGGAAAGAAAAGAAGGTAGAAGAAAAAGAAAGAAAAGGAAGAAAAGAAAAAAAAGAAAGAGAGAAAGGAATAAAGAAAGGAAAGAAGGGGGGAGGAATGGACGATACCTACCAGGATGCATGATCGGGATCGCTATCGGGATGGCACGGGATGATGGGGTATCCTATTCGATGGAGATACCGTGATATCTCTATCCCATGGGATTTAAAATCTTGGTCACTCCTATGGAATATGTGAGAAAGAGAGCAAGATATTCCATTAGATTTCGAAGAGTTTTACATTTAGCTCTTAATGTCTTATCAAGCCTCATAATTGGTTGTAGTCCTTTAAAGGCATACTTTTGTTGAAAAGGGATTTCCATATACCGCAAATTTTGGCAAGTAATGATTTTTTTTGCCAGCTGAAGACCACAAATAGTAGGATCCATAGTATTCCATACCAGTCCAAACCGGTCGGTACACCCTATACCACATCGTACCGGCGGAAAATCGGAATGGTTCAGACCGATTTTTCTGTAAATGGCTTGAATTGGACTGAACCAATCGGTATGGTATGGTATGGGCCGGTACCGGATAGTTTGATCTGATATGAGATGGTATAGCATCGGTACGGTATGGTACAGGGATAATTTTCTTTTTTTTTTTGCTATTAAATGGGATTTTTTTTGTTTTTTTATTGACAGTACAGGATTGTATGGTACGGTACCGTACCCTACCGGCCGGCTATCGGCATGGGTTTCGGTACCGAGTCTATGAACCTTAGTAGAATATTTACACCTCAGAAGAGGGGATCCATTAGAAAGATGTTTATAACCAGATATATTAACTCCCTAAGAAAGCTCTAGTTCCACAGCTACCATTTTCTACTTTCATATCCTTTCCTCACAAGTCAATCACCTGGCATTAGCTTCCCTATGTACATACGAGATGTAGTGTTCCTGAAATTGCATAAATATATAATGAACTTCTTGCAAGAGAATTTCCTCATCAGCTGACAAACTGTTTTTCCCAATAAATAATTAGCTTTACTTAAAATATCTGATTCAACCCAAATCTTTTTCACTTTTTTTGTTTGCTATTGTCAACCGTTGCAAACTGAATATTTGTATTTTAAAATATCAATTTGCGATCGCTCAAATTGGCTTGCAGGAATAATCTATATGAACCCTCCTAAAGCTTGCTGTACAATATCTTGATATTTGGAGCCATCAGAATCCAGCTTTGCCCAAGCAGGGTCTGACAGATGTCAATAAAATGCTTCCGTGAGTTTATGTTTTTGAACAAATATTGCCCTCCATTTGTATTAAGATATACTCTGCAATGAAGATTATCTTATGGGTTAGGAACACCTCCTTCCTCTTATTCTTATACCTTGCAATGGTTGGTCATTTCTATTCTTTCAAAGCTTCCACAGGCCATTCCCCACAATTGATTGTCTTCTGCCACCAGTTTAGTAAATCCTGGCTTTGAAAAAAAAAAAAAAATCTAAAACAATCCTGTAAGCATATCTACGTACCCTAAATCTTAGTTTCTTTCCATACTTAAGCTGCCTTTGGACACTTGAAAAAGAGATGCTTGAGATGTTCCTCAGCAAACTAGCACCTTTGGCCACTTGCATTGTACTCCATAAAAGTAGTGCAGTAGGAATTTTGTTATTACTTGATTTTCAGAGAGAAAAAATAGCAATCTGTGGTCTCATTGGAGCTTTCCAAAAGAAATGAAGTTGACCTATTTGGTTAAAGACTCGAACCATTCTGTTGAGAAGCAACATTTTGAGGTTACTTCAAACTTGTGAAGAGTTTAGATAAAGAGGAAAGAATGCTGGATTTTGATGTTTATCCAAAAGGGGTTCTAACTGTCACACACATCAATTCCAAAAGTTCATGTATAAAAACATAAGAATATAAAAGTTAGAAGAACTTCAGTCCATTACAATCTTCACATAGAATAGCTTCTGTCTATTGCAATCTTCACACTTGTTAATGATTTAAATACTACTAGAAAAATATAATCATTAAAATTATGATGCATTTTTACATGGTAGTGTTTGTTTGTTGATGTTGCCTTATATTGGGTTTAGTCACATCTTTTTATTTCAAAATTATGATATTCCCTTTCCTCAAAATAGGATAATAAATAAATTATTATCCAGAAGGTAGCTTTAGCTCAAGCTTTGGTTTGCATTCTACAGTTCATTATGAATGAACTTAGCTTGTTATGGATGTTAGTAGGCCATTGCACAAACAAATAACTAATGAACTAAGACATCCCTGGGATATTGTGTAGAAGTTATTTTTATAATTATTTTTTGAATAATTAATTTTAATAATGAATTATTTATTTCTGGTACGATGAGGGGCATGGGTATGTTTTCTCTTTATCTGGCTATAGAACAAAAAAATCAACATAACTGGATTAGTTTTCCTCAAACTCCTCTGATTTACTGGTTTTTTATTAAGAAATTTGGAATTCCTCATTAGAATTGATTAAGGTGTTCTTTCTATCAAAACACGTTAGCTTTTTCAGAAGAAGGATTGCAAAGCATTAATATTAGGAAAAAGAAACGTAGACCTACAGAAACCATCTTACCTCATTGATTCAGCAACCAATCCTCTTGTCAAGTAGTCTCTCTCCAAATTCTATATCTGAAGATGGAGGCGGCCTAATAGGGAATATGAAAGTTTGCCT
Source organism: Cocos nucifera (assembly GCA_006176705.1). Classification (NCBI taxonomy): domain Eukaryota; kingdom Viridiplantae; phylum Streptophyta; class Magnoliopsida; order Arecales; family Arecaceae; genus Cocos; species Cocos nucifera. The sequence goes on along the minus strand of QRFJ01001855.1, from coordinate 1,169,966 downwards.
GCTGCTAGTTTGAAGTTGGATTTGGCTATCTTCAACAAAGAATGCATTAGTTCCTGAATATTTTGTTCCCTTTTTAAGTACCCTCATCCTTCTCTAAACCGCACTATAGTTTATAACATGGATGACCGTTGCATTTGCTAATATAATATGATTCTAGGTGATACTTAGGGTTGTATGGTAGGGTTTGAGTCATTAAATATGAATCTATAGAAGAAAACTGCAGTTGGGACCAAAAGATCAGATTTTGGGTGATTTCAGAACAAAAAGAATTGCATATCAATATTATAGATGACATACACTCATACAGTTTTATTTATTCATTATGTTCTGGGTGGGTGATTGGGGGGGGAGGGTGGCAGTTGGGTGTACTGCAGTTGGGTTGGGGGAGTTCTGGGTGTACTGCAGTTGGGGTTTGGGTTAGGGGAGTTCTATTATGGATAGACGCCAGAATATGTTGCATGATATGGTACTATCTGAATTGTCACAGTAAACCCTGATGTCAAATGTTATAATCCTATATGTCACTAGTGGCATTCGAGAAGGCGGGAAATATCTATAATTGCAATTTTAGTGTGCCCTCCTATGTTGAGTCTTGCACTTTATTGGAGATATTTCTATATATTTATATATTTGCAATAACCATTGCTGAATGGATACCTTTCTTTTGCGGCTTGCCCCTTTTTGTTTCCATTTTTTTCTTGATACATTAATGAAAAATCTCATCATGCTTATTTAAGCTATTCTAACTCTAATATCATTTTTGAAGAATTTTATGTTTTTGAAAGTAGGTGTTAATAATTCTTGGTGAGTATTGATATTAAAGCATATTTAAAAATCAGCTCAAACATAGTTTCTATTTTTTAATGGTTAAATATACAATTGTATATGTTGCCTTGTGGATGCAGAAACATATGCTACGCTGCCATTTTTGTTCTTCTGGAAGGACATGCTACCATGTCTTACAGGTATTAGGATGGTTCCCTACACCACTTCCAGTAATATTTGTTACTTCTGAAACATTATGATAAGTATTGTTTTTATTTTTTTAAAGAGGCATTATAAATTATTATTCAACATAGAAAATTAAAAGCATGGAGAAGTCATTTTCCTTGACCAAGGTTTTAAAACTTGGTTTCAATTTCGGTCCATTTAGTAGATCTTTTGTTTTAATGGTCTTGTCAGTTTCTCTGAGTTTCTGGGTTCTCGCAAAAAAGTCAGAAAAAGGAAAAAAGAAAAATTAAGAAAAATAAAAACAAGAAAGTTGTTTGATATCTTTGTTTTATTTTGAGATTCTTGGATCACAAGACGTGTAGCTTGGGCAGTTTTAGTGCAAAATTAAATTGTATTGAAGCTCTTAATTCTCCTACAGTTTTTTCTTTTTGTGCAATTGTCTCATATTTACCCTAGTTTTTGCATTTAACTTATCTTTTCTCCAAGTATATTTCATTCTGTTTTATTCTAATAAATGACAACCCATCTAATCAAGAAAAATCTCCATGTAAACATATTTTGTTCTGTTTCATTTTAATAACCTATTTCAGAAGAAAAGACATGTCTAAGCATATTTTGTTCTATTTAATTTTTAGAATCATCTAAGCAAAGGAAAAATCCTTCGCTTTATTCTATTTTATTAATAATCCATCTAAGCAAGAAAAGCCAATATAAGCATATCTCATTCTATTTCTAAGTAAGAAAATGTGCATCCAAATAATCCCTTTTATTTCATTATTTCATTTAAGTAGTTCATTTTTTTACCAAAGAAAGAGAGAGAAAGCTTCATCTAAGCAAATTACAAACACCCAGTACTTTCTAATTAATATAGACACTAATCAAGATCACAGCTTACCTATGATAATACAAATCTTAAACAAAAATAAACACATTAAATGATTAGGACTTTAGGTAAATGTGTTATTAAATAATATCAATGAATCTTGGAAATATTAAAAACATTTTATTTAATCTTCACAAAACTGCAGAAGCTGCGTGGAGATGTTCAAAACTAACTGAAATCAAAACTTTTGGTCAGATTTGGATTGCTTTTGGCTGAACCAACTTATTTCGGCCAACTGATCTGTTTTGGCCAAAATGGATGTGTGTTGGCCAAAACTTGTTAACTTGTCCTCAGCTGTGAGATGATAATGGGCGATCAAAAAGGAAATGAAGGTCAAACTCGATCAAAAACTATTCTTATGAAGCAAAGTATTACTAATGCTTCAGGTGGAAAGATCTCACTTGACATAGAACTAAATTAACATAAAGACTTCCTCCCAATCACAGGGTAACTTCATTTCCTTCCAGATCTCTCAAGCATTAACACATGGGCAATCTTTTGAACAACGATTGATGTTCTTTCTGAAGTTTTGCATGTTAAATTAATTAGTTAGTGGATATATCATAATGAAAATTAAAATGATATAAACACATGTACTGGAAGGAAGTAGAAGAGGCGTATAGTTTCCTGGTAAGCTTTGGTGCTCTTCAACATTTCAAATGCATCTAGGTGATGTTTAAGAAAATACATTTAGATGTTCTGTTTACATTTTAATGATTACTAATATCTCAAATTCAATTTTTTTTTTCTTTTACTTGCAAGGCTAAATTGGTATTAGCAATATCAACAAAAGTGTTTTGATATCAAATCTAAGACCATCTGAACAAGTCTACAAAGTTTAAGAAAATATAGACAAATGTAAAAGATTAAGTAACAAAAAATATTGATGATCTGATGATCATGTCAGAATTTAAGAGAGGCCTCTTTCTGCTTTGTGCTTCCATGAAATATAAAATTATCCTACTATTATGATCACTGTATATGTGATAAAATGTAAGTATTTTTCTATATTTTTATTAGAAATAGAAAGTATTAGAAAGTGGTATATACTGATATTATTTAACTCTACAAAAGTACTCTTCCCATTGAACAAATCAACAAATCATAAACAAATGTTTCCAAAGTTTAGTGATGGCATTGGATTTTAGGGCATGCAAATTTATACTTCATTAATTCTTCCTTGTAATTAACTTCCTATTTTGAAATGTAGTAAGAAAGGCATCAGACTACTATTATGCCCCACTCTTCCCCAAATCATGAATGCCTCCAATGAAGCTTCTATATATAGATCCTCATATTCTTGATACATTACCAAAGCAAACCACTGATTCTCATGGATCCTATTTTTTTCATGGTTTAGCAAGCCGGCAATTGAAGTCTGCTATCTTAGAATCAAATTCTTGCAATATATGATGAGTACCATGTTGGTTCCTGTTAATAGAAAAAAAAATAACCTGCCAGTTCTGCTCTGCTTCTTTCATTTATCTACTGTGCACATCCTTTCACTTTGAAAGCAAATCTAGCTTCTCTCTAATTTTCTCAGTGGTGTAGAATTACTTGAAAGTCTTTTTCCATTTTCCAATTGTCAAGGCTCTCAGTGTTTACATATGCCCTTTTCGATCTGAATTATTATTTACATCATTCAGTTTTTTGATATATAATGATAAATGGTAAAGTTTTTAGATAGCGTTTGCCTATTTCATCATCATGGAAATTCAGTATTAAACTTGTTGTGTATTGATTTTGTTGTTTATTTAAGTGGGTCTTGTAGTCTGTTCATCTGGTATGTATTTATTTACTTTCTGATTAAACCACTTTGGTTGTGGACGTGTAGCAGCCTTTATCTTTCTTTTTATGTTTGGCAGGAAAGAAGCATGCAGAATGATAAATATTCATTCAATATGTATGTGTGCTATTTGACATATGCACCACTTTATATAGCTGGACCCATTGTCAGCTTCAATGCATTTGCGACACAGGTCAGTATCACATTTGCTTAACTAATGCTGTAGTAGCTGAAGCTCTTCAAACTATTTGAAATTAAAAATGCATGTCTTTGTTCTTTCTGTTTTCTGTCAGCCATTTAGTTATAAATATTTTATTTGATCAGATGTCCTGATTTCTTGCTTTTGTTTGGATTTTTTTTGATAAAGACATCCTGATATTGTTGAAGATAAAATTTTGCTACAGTCAAACTAAACCAACCATTCCTTTGCTGCAAAAAATATATTCTTATTAAGCTATTATATTCCTTTCCAATAGAAAGCAGCATACCTCTTTATTTTTTGTCTATGATTCATGTGCTAGAAATCTTGCAGTTAGACGCACCTCAAAAAAATTATTCAGTTGGACAAATATCTTGGTATGGGCTCAGATGGATTCTAAGCCTTCTCCTTATGGAAACAGTAACACACTTTTTCTACTACAATGCATTCGCAATTAGGTGAGCCACTTACAAGCTTGAATCAGTGATTGGTTTGATATATCACATGTTGAGGGTGAGTTGAAGATCTGTTTGTTTGTTTTGTTGTGTAGTGGCTTGTGGAGGCAGTTGTCACCTTTTGAGATCTTCATCATTGGTTATGGGGTAAGATATCTTATTGACATCTGGTTTATGCTTATAAGAACTACTGTCATTCTGCTATGTCTTTTTTCTTTTTCTTTTTCTTTTTTTAGAGAAAAACTTAAAGTGCTCCTCGTACTGTTGAATTATTATTTTTCTCATGGCCATTCATGTAAGATATTTGGAATATTTCTTTTTCTGCTTGACTTCTTATCTGTGTGCTTGTACTTTTGCTAGTAGGAAGGGACCAAAGGAAGGTGGTTTGCATGAAATAAAACTGAAATATGACCATTTTCCTAGCTATGCTCATCTTTTCCATACGAAATGCAAATAAATTTTGTTAATTTTTTATTATTTTGGGTTACATTGACATGATATATTTGTACATGTGAATGTGCAGATGTTAGTTGGTTTTTGTGCACATGAGTCACCAAGGTCTGCCATACTGACCTGTACCATGCTGTACCAACCATACCATACTGATAGGGTACTAGTACACTATTGAGGTTCGGTTTGGTATATGAGCTGAACAGATCCATGCCGGTTCAACCCAAGGGGAACCATGCCATGCTGCCCAATATCTGGTGTAGTGACTGGGAGTGAGAAAAAAGCATTGGAAGTCTGTCTCAGCATGGGGTTTGTATTGTACTGCACCGACCATACCATGTGGTATCGAAAATTTACCATCATGATTCTCAGTACTATTTTGCAGACCTTGCAAAGTGACCATCAGATTTCCATATAAGTTGGCATTAAAAATTGTACGCTACAAGTAGCATTTTGACATGTACATGCCCATCAGCACAGTTGTTCATTAGTAACGGTCAACATATGCATGCGTGCAAAAATCCAGCTTGGGCTGGAAATGGTTCAAGTAGAGCTGACCTGACAGAAATCCTTGCCATCTGAATAGAGTTATGTACAGCTGAACTGGAACAACAAGCATTTAGGGGACTAGCCATCTGAATAGAGTTTTGTACAGCTGAGCTGGAACAATAAGCATTTAGGAGACTATCTAATTCCATTCCTTATCTGAATTGTGTATTTTGCATCAAGGTACTCATTTGTCTTCTATCTAAATAATTTGAGTCATTTTAGGCATTTGTCCTTTCTGGTCATTTGGTTATTTAAAAGCAGCTTTTAGTTTTGCCAATCAAACATACAACAAATCATTTCTATAGCTTTAGAGCGGCTTTTAGATCTTGACAGCCAAACACTTTTACAACAAAAAAATATTTTGCCCTGAAATAGCTTTTGACCTCAAGACGCAGCTTCTGCTAAAAACTGCTTTCCAGCCAAAAGCTGCAACATTCCCAAACAGACCCTAGGTTGATCAAAGGTGGTGAATTTGGACCCCACTATTCTAATTAGCATCACGTAGAAGTTACTGTAGCACTGATCATCTGTGATCTAGGGTCATTGTCACTTTGTGAAGATAGTGAATTAGTGATACTGCTTTTAGTTCCATCTGAGACACTTGGGCATGAATTCAGTTCTATGAAGGATAAAATTCTTATATTGTGTGTGAAGACTCCTTTCAGTGGATGTAATCGCATCCTATGGAGAGGCCTTAGTTTCCACAATGATATTAATTGTAAGCTAGTTTCCAGTGGTGTAATAGGTGATAGAAGATTGTAATTAAAACTAGCAATCATGGCATGCTGCTAGTGAACAAAATTATTGAGGATCAAGTACCCTCCTGAAGTTTCATTTCAATCTTGATTTAAATTAATACTGTAACTTTTTGTCAAAATTTTTTATTGTAAAGGATGATGAAATTGAAAATTGTAAGCAACTATTTTTTCTCAAGTTATTCCTAGAATTTTGAAGGGTTTTAGTTATCTTTTGGAGATAAAAATTTTGCAAGGTGTTCATAAGCATCCTTTGTCTTTCTGTATTAGTATAGGGCTAATGGTTATGGTCTGTTTCTCAGCTTTTCCTTTACTAGAGCCTCCATGTTAGTTGTCATGGATGGGATATCCTTCTGTATAGACTCCATGTTAGTTGTCATGGCTGGAATGCAAGTTGCTGACATTGCTTCAAAAGAGAGTTGCTTCCTGATACTCAAGGTTCCTCACAAATTTATATATGGCCCAAACTCATCGAGGAAAGAAAGATCTAAGAAGGTTAAAGGGTATTGGTTTTGCAAACATAAGCATTACCTTGAAAGATCCATATTTCAAAGATAATGACAAGGAAGGCAGGATATAACAAAATGAGTATTCAACATCAATCCTCCCCAACCTTGCAATTGCTCCCTCCAATTTCACATGCCACAGTTTCTAAATGAAGCAAAGGATTGATATTGTAGCTTTGGCAGAGCATTGCTATGTACATGAACCCTGCAAGGGAACACATTTTAAAATAGGAGAAATGGAATAAATCCATGATACTTTTTAAATAATGCAGGAGAATTCGATGCTGGTCTCTAATAGATCTTGGGGACAATGTCCACAATGACAAATCACAACCTTCTCTTGGAGTGTTAAGAGGGTGAGCTGTTTGTGAGCTGCTTGTGTTCTGCTTTGCATTCTGCTCTTAAGAGCACATACAATCAGGAAATTAGCTGAGCTTGAGAATTTCCTTGCCTACTAACATTCAGTGTGATTAAACTCGAGTTAGATATGCACATGCATATTACATATCCATGTATTCATGCAAGCAAACCTGTAAATGTGCATGTAATTCATATAGGCCTGTTTGGTTCCCAAATAGCTAACAAGGGGTCGATGCCTTTAACCATTGCTGCTTGATAATTAAAAACTATGGGTTAGAATTATTTGTTGTTCGGTCGACATTAGAGGGTTAGTGGGATAAGTCATGGACAAAAGTGAAAAAAAAAGTGTAAAGAGAGAAGAGAGGGGTCTAATGGTTGAATCTATTCAAGTCCCCCATGAAATAAACATAACCTGGTTAAGCCACTTTGGGGGCATTGACCAGATAGAGCTAAAAAACCATTTTTTGCACTTGTTTGGCTGGTTAAGTGAATAACCATCACCTAACCGCCCCATAAGCAGCATCCTACAAGGCCTTAGTGTTAATAAATTATATTATTTGGATTTATTTATGTAATAATAATGTCAAGTGCTCATTAATCAACAAAGATTTTAGCCTTTAGATAGAGTCTAGTGACTAAGATGGGGTGAAACATATAAATACTACATAAGGATACATAAATATGTCCACGTTTATGTGTAAGGCTTATTAAACCTCAAGCTAGGAATCAAATACCATCGATTCAGTACAGCACAACTGGTGTCATTCTGCTTTGACAGGAACACTGCACTAGTTGACATCGGTTTTGTCTTGAACTGGTTCTTACTGATTGTACCATTACTGTACTGTTTCATGATAAATCAATACTGGCTCATTTCTATTATTTAAACCCTTGCATGAGGCTCTCATAAACCCAGTGAATGAATTATTTTTTGGAACCATTCGAGCCGTATTCAAATTAAACATTCCAGCTCATTCTTGGCTTAAGGACAATTTGAACTATGCTTCAGCATGGCTTGGCTTGCTCGAGCTTGGTTCTTATACACCTGTACTCTTTCAAGAGTTAGTTTTGCCATTTCATATAATTGGATGTTGAGAAAATAATCTGGTAAAAAAATTAAAAATTTTATTCTGTTTTCTACTTTTTAACATTTTTTTAAGTTTTCTACTTCTTCTTCTTCTTTTCCTTTTTCTTTTTTTGCTGTGGTATTCTAAGGTGATTTTGTGGTTCACTTTGGTTTTTAACTACTTGATATAGCATGATTTTAGTTTTTGTATCAAGTGCTTCAGTTGTTATGTGGTCTTCTTTTTACCAGGATTATCTTAATACCAATATATATTGAGTTGTTGATGTATTATGCTGCTTCAAATTGTTTTATGTGTTTAATTCTTCCCTGCACTGAATTTAAAATTGTCTTGTTCCTGTAACTACATGCAAGCTGGGCATTCTATGCTCCCGCATGACAACATAGTTCAGTCTGGATAAAAGCATTCTATTTTTAACTGATTTATTTTCAGAACAGTTGATAGTTGTGTGTTAATTTGTGCAACTCTTGTTCTCTCCTTCTGTCACATTCTGCATTGGCTTTTTCTCTTTGGTGAACCAACCTAATTCATTCTTCAACTGTCATTAAGCTTTGGAAGTCTATTATTGTTATCAAATAAGATAAAAAGCAACACTTCTAATTATTTTGGTCTCATGAAATAGCAGATGGAAAATAAAATCATAATCTGTAGATTCTGTACTATATTTTTTTCTAAAGAAATACAAAGAGGGTGATGCCACCTGGATTCAAACATTCCTTTCCTAAGTGGAGAAGGATGCTGGCCAACTCAACCAAGGCTGATAAGCATTATTTCCACTCGATTTTAGATTAATAGTAATTCTACTCTATTTAATTCTTAATTTTCTTGTTGATTATAATTTTTACCTGTCAAAGAAATGCTTAATGGAATATTTGCATGTTATAGAACATAATATTTATGGATTAGATCAAATGTCCTACAAAATTATGCATGTATTTTTCTTCAAGCAACATGTTCATATTTAATACCAGCTGTGAAAGAAAAATGTCTTTTACTATTGTTATCATAACACATGCTTCATTGCATAATCTTCTTCTTTTTTAGCTCAATGGTAGAATCCCTTGGGAGCTCTCTAAATTTAGCCTTCTAATGATAAGTCATTGTGCAATTTAGTTTTAGTTGCCAATAGTGTGAGTGTTTGAGGGTGGATTTGGATGCAGGTTATGTAATTGATGATAGTGATAGAGTTTATCCATTTCCATTAAGTATTGCATTTACATTACTTTTATGCATCCATAGGTAAGTTTTGGTATATCTGCTGCATTTTATTTTAACTAGCATATTTATGACAACTAATGACTCATTGCATTTTGTTATGACAGGTCCTTAATTTTATGTGGTTAAAGTTCTTTCTTATTTGGCGCTATTTTAGGTTCTGGTCACTGGTAATCCTCCTGAAACCTGAATACCACTTTCTTGACATACTGTTTAATCTCTTATGCCCCTCCTAACTTATAATATCGACAATGGAGTCTTGTTTGATGCTATTAGCATGTTGTGTTGTCAGCAACTGTTGAGTCCTGTTGTGTTACTTCATTCTTAGCTATCTGCTCTGATTTACTCTTTTTTTTCCAATTGCCTGTATCCCATTTGACTCGAGTACACTGGATTTTTGCTGATTCTGAAGCTTATTGAATAAGACATTAATTTGCAGATAGGAGGTATTGAGACTCCCGAGAATATGCCTAAGTGTATCAACAACTGTTATAATTTAGAGGGCTTCTGGAAAAACTGGCATGCTTCATTCAACAAATGGCTTGTCAGGTTGTATTTGGTGTTTCTTTTTAGTTAAATATACTAATTTGTGTTTTGATTATTTTCCAAAATCAGGGATTACTAATAGTAAATTATCATTATAGATACATGTACATTCCACTTGGTGGTTCTCAAACAAAGCTACTTAATGTGTGGGTCATTTTCACGTTTGTGGCAATATGGCATGATCTCGAGTGGTATTTCTTTCCCTAAGCACATGCTTTTACTTTTTCCCCCGATTATTAACATTTTAATGAAGTATGATTCTATAAGAAAGTTATCCTTCAAAACTGCATGATGGTTTGTTTGATGATTTTGTTTCTGTAACAGGAAACTTCTTTCATGGGCGTGGCTAACATGTTTATTTTTTATTCCAGAAATATTAGTCAAATCATCAGTTAATGCCTTTCAGGTATAATCTCTTGCATTGTCAACGTTGATGGATCTTACAAGTCTCTTGTTCAGTAGAATATCATATTAGTCATATCAATAGATTTTTGCCGCAATTAAGCGCATTCAATTGAAAGATAAATATCTCATGGACATTTCTTAATTTCTGATAATGTCTGTGTTTATTCCGATGTGCATTACTGTGCTTATATATGGTACCCTTAAGCATTGACAGTTTAACAAGGAAGAATGCAATCCGTCCATGTTAGTTGTCTTGTTGTAACTTGTAAGTCAACTTTGAGATCCCAAGACAACAAGCATGTCACTATGTTAATGGACATTGATCATTTAACTGTTATAGGGTTGACAAGATCATTACACTAAATGGAGGCACTAGACATATCCTGGCATGTATAACTAAATCTTATTTTTATATAGACGTCTAGGACTTCCAAGTTGCCTTTAACTGATGGAGAAGAGGTTTCTTGGCCATTCTTAATCAAGGTTTTGAAACATAAATATTTCGAACTAAGATGAATTGGGATTTCTGAGTATTATTGAGATGAATAGCTAAAGAATTTTTAATTGATCAAGACTTTGCATTATTTGGGCTGATATATAAGGGCTGAGTATCAATATATATGCATGGATATTAAAAAAAATTAATTCTGGCGTTCTACATGTCAGGATATAAGCATAGAGATAAGAACCAATGAGGCCAATTGGTGGGTAGAGAGGGTCAAATTCCCAACCTCAACACAAAATGCAAATTTTACCACTAGTTGGCTGACATTAACCCTTAGTCTAGTGGGAAATTCCTAGTCATGGCAGATTTAGATGGGAGAAGGGATTGTCATGTAACCTGTAATGTCAGGTTTCAGGTAAAGAGATCTACCTATGCAAACAAGGAATACATCTTCTAGACTCTCCTAGTCTTCGAAAGAGTAGATGGAGCAAAATTACAACTTCTGATATACATAGTTTTGTTTGTTTCTAAGGCACAAATTTTAGTGATAGGAAACCTTCACCTAAGGTAATGTATCCACTTCAGAAACTCCCCGAAAACGTGAACTGGGACCTACTTCTTAAGTGCTTCCATAGTTCATGTTTTTAAAATATCCACATTCCTATATCCCCACTTGTACCCACTCTTGCACTTGCTCCCAGTTTTGGCATCTAAGGCAGAAATAAGCAGAAAGAGATGGAATGCAATTCCATTTCAGTGAGTTGATACTACATATATATGGTACATGCATATATATCATAGTAATAATTTATATAAAAAATTATTAAAGGAGAGAAATAGGAACTGAAGAACTGAACAATCAAATAGCGGACTAGATGGCTGATTGTATCAAGATGGTGGCTGAAGATGTGCTTGAAGTGTTAAAAGGGGGAAAGAGATCATGTAAAGAAACTTGGTGATGGAATAATAATGCATAAGAAGCAATTAATGTATAAAAGGGGAGTGCTTGCAATGAGATTTGTGTTGATCGGATGGTGAGGGAGTTGATCGGATTTGGCTCCAAATCCTTTTGAAAGGAGCCTAGTCTATCTCTCTCTATATACGTACGTGTATATGTATGTGCGCGAAAGAGAGGAAGAGAGAGAGGAGAGGGAAGAAGAGGAAAAGGCCAGTAGTGGCCTGTTGAGACCGCCGAGACCTTCGAGGCTCTATGGTCCTCTGTGAGATGCGAGAAGAGAGAGAGGAGAAGAGAGAGAAGATGAGGGAGGAAAAGGTGGCAAGGAGGCTGCCGGAGGATTGCTGTGTGGCTATCGAACGACCCAAAATAGCTCCACGGCCGCCACAGATTCAAAACAAGGGCTTGCTGGCTTCATTGTATGCCGTATTTTTTAACAAATATGATGAAATAGGGGCTTCGCCTGTGTTTAGAACCCGTGGTGGCCGTGGGGCTATTTTGAGCCATCCGGCAGCCACAGCAGCCTCCTAGCAACCTTCCCCTCCCTCATCTTCTCTCCTTCCCCTCTCTGCTCTCATTTTCTCTCGTGGAGGACCGCGGAGCCTACGTGGCCCTCTAGTGGCCATTGCTGGCATCTCCATCGGCCTCCCTTTCCTTTCCTCCCTCTCTTTCTCTCTCTTTTCTTCCTGGTTCATCTCTCATTTTTGTTAGAACAATCGGTACTACTTTGATACCAATTGTTATGCCTATAGTTGCTCGGAACCACAGTCGTAGATTCAATCTCTTGTGCGAACCTAGGTGTTAATCCAAAAATATAAAGAAGTGCAAAAGTTGATGACGACACCTAAGGCTTGGCGTTGGAACAAGAGAGAAGAGAGAAGAGAGCTAGGGAGAAAAGTTGTGTATTGATTTCACTCTATTGTAAAGATTACAGTACTTGGGTTTATATATTCTAGGATTTCTGCTATACCACATGAATCGTAATAAACCCAAACTCCAGCTGAAAAACTTCTCTAGGCTAACCCAATACATGAAAGCACTCACCGAGCCCATGTACACCCATGTCTTCCATGCTCTCATCCCCTGGATCTAAATCCGATCCATATGTGTTAGCCACCTTAAGACCTTATTGAACCAGGTCTTAAGACTCAAACAGAAAATTCCGTCCAGTTTTGTTCACCACCGTCGAGCTGGCTCGACTGCATCTCGTCCGAATCCTGTCTTCTATCTGCCTGAGACAGTCGGCTCGATTGCATATCCGATCTAGCCTACCTAAGTGTCAGTCTCTTGTCTTGCCTGATTCTTCTCTTGGCTTTGGTCCTTTGCTCCACCTTGTGTCCCAGGTCTCCGGAGCACCTACCAAGCCCTCCTCAAGGTCCTCACATCAGAACCTCGAGCCCGTGCAAGGCTACACGTCGTCTTCACCCTAGGACAACTTCTGTCCTAGTCCTAGGACTCACGTCCATCCTAGTCTCCCGGAGCCAACACCTTGGCTCCTCCTGTGGCCCCCTAAGGCTTGGGAGCACCACACCAAATCCTACAATCTCCATATTGGTGCACTCAAGCTTTGGCACACCTGGCAATATTCCGCTGCACGATCCCGCTGTCATTGCATGTCCTGACAGTCATTTGTGCATATCTTGCCACTACCATCTTTCTTCAGTTGCTGAGCTTTCTTTGAGGCCTTTGGGATGACTGCCTCCATCGCTGAAGATCTTGGCTTGCACCTATGCACCATCCTTGGAGTTGTAAGCACCCTTCTGCTTAGCAGCCGCATCATTTGTCTTGGACTTTCATGGAGAATCTGCAGCAATACTATGTCGGCACTCGCTGCATATCCTAACACGGTCTCCTCAGAACTTCGCCTATCCTTCTGCACGTGTTGCTCCACCTGGAACTTTGCATCTATGGCGTTGGTGCTAGGATATTGGTCCTCCTGCACTTCTCTGCTCTGAACTCGTGTCAAAACTCTTTCTACTTATGAAGCCACCTCTACCTAGTGCTCCATTTGAAACTGAAGTTCTCCTGATGCTGCAAAAGCTGACTCTGTAACCGAGTCTCTCGAGGCCAACCACCCAATGCTGCATTGTTGAGCCTGCCGCTGCACCTCGATCACAGTCGCTGCTCCTTTGGATCTTCTGCACTCCGCGAACCCCTCGAAAACTGTCTCGGATACATTGCACCTCGTAGGCTCTTTCGAAACCACCAAGAGCTCATCCGACTCTTCACTTTCAACGACTGAAATGATGGAATCTAATTTTTCTCCTTCTTTAACTTCTTTCAAAGCGGACATTCTCGCTTAAAGTGCCCTGCTTCTCCACACTTGAAGCACTTCTTGGATCCCTCGCTGCTCCTTTGCTAACCCTTTTTTTCTTGTCTGGGCCTCTCTGACACCATAAGACCCTCCTGGAAGATCTCTCTTCGTCATCCATTTTCGTTGCTCGTTGGACCTTAGTACTGATACAATTTTCTTGTATACCAGTGTCTTCTTACCATACAGCAGTGTAGTTACCAATGGATCGAAGCTTCCGGATAACGAACATAGCAGCAATAAACTCTTGTCCTCCTCTTCGAGCTCCATCCCAATGTTGAGCAATCCATGCTCATCCAGTTGAAACGCTGAAATATGTCCTGCGACATCCTTGTCCTCCTGCATCCGAAAGCTATACAGTTGCTTCTTCAGTACTAACTTGTTGCGTATGTTCTTTCCCATGTACAACTGATGTAACTTCGATCATAAACCCTTAGACGTCTTCTCCTCTAACACGCCATACAGCATCTCATCTGCTAGACAAGTCCTAATCGTGGCACATGCCCTTTTCTCCAAGGACTTTCACTCCTTGTCTGTCATCTCCTCTGCCCTATCCTCCAAGGCCGAATCTAGCCTCATCTGAATCAGCAGATCCTCTATCCTAACCTTCCACATCGTGAAACTATCATTTCCATCAAACTTCTCAAATCCTACCTTCAATCCGTTGTTCTCCATGATCAAACCGAATCAAAAACAGTCAATAGGTAGATCTGAAAAAATTATCTTGACTAGGGATGATGGACAACAGCCTTTTGATTTCTTCCTTTCTCACGAAGCCTGGAGAAAACCTTAGATTTGAATCTCGCTGCTGATCTCTACTGAAGCTTGATCTTCTTCCTCCTTCACACTCAATCGGACTCTGATACCAAGTGTTGGAAGAGTCGGTACTACTTTGATACCAATTGTTATGCCTACGGCTACTCGAAACCACAGTCGTAGATCCGATCTCTTGCGTGAACCTAGGTGTTAATCCAGAAATATGAAGAAGAGCAAAAGTTGATGACTGCACCTAGGGCTTGGCGTTGGAATAAGAGAGAAAAAAGAGAAGAAAGTTAGGGAGAAAAGCTGTGTATCGATTCCACTATTGTAAAGATTACAATACCTGGATAAATATATCCTAGGATTTCTGCTATACCACGTAAATCCTAATAAACCCAAACTCCAGTTGAAAAACTTTCCTAGACTAACCCAATACATGAAAGCACTCATCGAGCCCATGTACACCCATGTCTCCCATGCTCTCATCCTCTGGATTTAAATCCGACTCATACATGTGTTAGCCACCTTAAGACCTTATTGGACCAGACCTTAAGACTCAAACAGAAAATTCCGTCCAGTTCTGTTCGCCACCGTCGAGCCGGCTCTATCAGGAGCCGAGCTGGCTCGATTACGTCTCATCCGAATCCTGTTTTCTATCTACCTGAGATAGCCTGCTCGACTGCACCCCGAGCCGACTCGATCTCAACCCGAGCCGGCTTGACTGCGTATCCGATCCAACTCGTCTGTGTGTCAGCCTCTTATTTTGGTTGATTTTTCTTCTGGCTTTGGTCATTTGCTCCATCTTGTGTCCCAGGTTTCCGGAGCACCTACCAAGCCCCCCTTAAGGTCCTCACACCTGAACCTCGAGCTTGTGCAGAGCTACACGCCGCATTCACCCTAGGATAATTCCTATCCTAGCCTTAGGACTCACGCCCATCCTAGTCTCCTGGAGCCAACGCTCTGGCTCCTCCCATGGCCTCCTAAGGTTTGGGAGCACCACACCAAATTCTATAATTTTCATGTCGGTTCGGACTCAATATGGTCCAATACGGAAGTGTGCCGACTTGTACTACCGGCCAACTGACATGGGGTCCGATTCCAAGTCGGCAATCCTTGTGTATGTTTGTGTGTGTTGAATGTTTATTAGTGCACTATACTAGCACATGGAAATCCCGGTTGAGTTTTTATAATGAAAACCATATTCTTAACTCACATATCACTTGATTTTTGGATATTCTAGGGTGTTTCTTCTCCTCCAAGTTGGGGAGCCATTGCTTGTGATATAACATTCAATTTTCAGGTGAGAGCTGTAATGATACAAGTTAACTTGTTAAAGAATTATGGTAGCACTTGTAATTTTGCATAGAAATTATTGGTTTTGACAAAGGATTATAGTGATTGAATCTCATGATGGATTAAGTAGGATTCTTTTGCCAAATTTTAGAGTAAAAGAAGGGAAATTGGGAGACTAGAGGGAACAAAGAACTACGTTCAGGCATGACAAAAAACAAAAGGGATGATCTGCCATTATTTCATTCAAACATTAATAATTAAGATTCTTGGGGATTGTCTCCCCTATTGATGTAGGATAGCCTGGAGAAAAGGAGAAATTTTAGGTTGAAAGGACATCAGATGCTAGGACTAACCTATTGATGAATGAAATTTCTCTGTATATTTGAGTTCTTAATGAAGATGAAGTGCACTATGAATTTCCTTTATGGGAAGTATGGAAAACAATTAAATTTAAGTTGTGGGTTGAGGATCTATGGTTAAACCAATAACAAAAGAAAGAAAAGGTCAAAAATCTTATAAAAGAGAAAAATAAGATCCCACTCACTCTAGGGTGGTCCCACACCATGATCGAGACAAACACGAGTGAAGATAATGAAACAAGAGAAGTTATGAATTCCTACACATAGAAGTGTCTCACAGCTGGCCTTACATCTTATGAGGGAATACTCAAATGAAAAGAAGAAAACTACTTTTGTTAATCAACATAACATCGTCATTATCCCAAGAGATAGGGCAGTCACTAATTATAGATGACCTAAAAGTGGTGCATGATCAAAATGCTCCTCCATGGATAATCAAGTGACAAGTTTAACCATTACTTCAACCCCAAGTGACATGTTGATCATCATATAAGTAGCCATTACCTTATGCTCGAGTAAGTAACTTGATTATTAATTAAAATAGAAGAAAATAGTGGAAAATTAAATGAATCAAACAATGACTCAAAAACTCAAAATAAGTCAATCAACTAACTAATACCTGATGATTCAACTGAAGCCTTTGATCGTCTTTAAATGTGCGCAGTTCACAAGTCTCCACTCTGCAGGCTCAAATTTCAGCAGCTATATCACCTACATACAGAGGTCAATTTACTTACATTTAAAAAATAGCACATCACTGACAAGTTTCTTAACAAAAAGACAGCCTAAATTATTCCTAATACCTCATAAACCTAATCTGATTCCATATCCAGACACTGAGCTGATATTATATTTGTCTAAAGGTCTTTTTGGTCTTTAGAGAAAGAAAGTCTAAGAATGGATAAACTGTGAGATGATGATAGAAGAAAAGATCGAATTTTGAAAATTCTAATTGAAATAGAAATATAAAATTTCATGATTTTAGGACTTCTACAAAATTTTATAGCACATGCTCTGGGCGGTACAAAATCCATATATGTAAATTAAGAGAACATATAAATTCATTAACTATCATGATTGTATAATGGATCTGATTGCACTTAAAGGGTAATAGACTGAGAACATGAAACTGGGAAGAAATAATAAACCTCATTTTTGTCCAAATCCTCTATCACAGTCATTTCATTATAGAGCATCAACTTGCTTGCCTCAAATATTATTTGTTAACCTCTATAAATGGCCAATTTTCACCATCCAAATGTCATATATAGCCAGACCTGGCAACCTGCTTTGCATTGTAAGGTTGCAGGAAACATATCATAATTTGAGCCTAGTGTTTACCATTTAGTTGCCTAGTTTTCTGACATTAGCATGACAGTGCTTGCATCATATTGAGCAATATTCAGTTTACTGCTGACTAAATATATGTAAAAATGGTACAATATTCAGTTTAACTAAATATCATTGCTAGAATTATAGTTAATGCCTGATAAACTTTTGCTCTGATCAGGTAAAAAGTGCTGCTGGAATGTTCATACATCGTGAACTTAGTGCCGTTGCTGGGGCGGTAACAATTACATGCCTAATGGTATGTTTTGTTTCTATAATGAAGATTTTTTTTCATATGGTTTCTCATTTTAGGCCACATGAATGAGACGTCATTTTTTTCCAAGTCTGCTTAGTGTTTCCATATGCCCTTTACCATTATTTAACCTAGTTTTGCTATAAACTACTTATGGAACTTAGCTCACATGTAGCCAACCTACAATATAGGGGTGAAAGTGGGATGGATAATATCCATCTGGATCCATTCCATATGCAAATCAATCCGGATATGGATAGAAATTTGAGGATCTGATTTCTATCCATATTTGTATTCATGTCGGTCAAAGAAAAATGGATATGAATAGACAACTATTGGATCCATATCCAAATATCCGAATCTACCTGTAATCCTATATAATTTTATATAATACTTATTAATTTTTAAGAAAAATATACAATCATATAAACATGCTATTGACTTGATTTATCATCTATTTAGTAATATCTTTGATTTTATAATCATAAAGTTTAATTATTTAACTTATATCTATAATTATATTCATACTTCGGATATCCGAATTGTATCCATATCTGTTTAAAACAAATATGGATATAAATTTTTTGCATTTGAATAATATCCGTATCCATATTTATATCTGTCAGAAAAAATAAATATGGATATGGATATGCTGGTATCTGATCCGGTTGCAGCCCTACTACAGTAGCAACATGATCAAGTAGAGATATCATCAAGGTTGAAATATTATCAAACTGCAATACCCATCACCCTGTATCTTGTACCATACCACCCTATTTGATATGTGTTACCATCTGTGCTGGCAAGCCATGAATAGATATGAGAGCATACTGGTGTACATCCATACCAATGCATGATCGGTACCACCTCTGCTGCTGCATTTCAGACCTTGGGAGCCATGTAGATATACCTTTAAGATGTCATACTTTAAAAGGAAGGCCCCGCTTCAATTTGTTTGATCGATTTGCTCATGTTTGTCAGTATCTAATATATTCATTTGTTTCCTTCTATCTTGTTTTAAATTTGAATTCGTAGTGTGATATATACCGTTCCAATGGATAAATAAAAGAAGCTAAAGAGAGCCAAGTGATGCTTGAGCTCTGTTCATGTTAAAATTGAGGCCAAGCTCAAGCTCTGCTGAATTAAACTCAAGCCAGGCTTATGCACTGCTAAGTAAATTCTGGGTGGACCTTAGCTGTTCAAAAGCAGTGGAAGGGAATGATCATAGCCTTAGTTCTGCTAAAGCTTTGGTAGATATGTTAATCTTTGTTTTTAGATCTAGACCAACTGTTGAAATGGTTCAGTGGCAAGGTAAACATTGTAGCAGTTAGATCAGAAAACTGATGGCTGATAACAAAACCCCATTCTTATTGTAATTTGTGCTGGTGTGTAATACGTGAAATGTTTTTTAAAAGAGTGCTTATAAATAATAACTAAGATAATATATAATATATATGTTTAATAATGGGTCAAACATGAGGAAGTGTAGAAATATCAGTTCATTTATTTTCAAACTTAAATTCAATTGTCAAACCTGGTCCATTTTAATCTGGCAAGTCCTTGGTGAGCCAAACACAAGCTCATCATACTGGGCTTGCTCATTCAACAACCTTTTCCAGTTGCTTGTTTAAACAGAAAAGGTTGAGAGAAATTTATCTGAAGTGGTCCCCTTCAAATTATTTAGAACTGTAGATGGAGAACATGCATGTATTAATATTCAAACAATCCCCATTAAACTGTTTTGATAATTGAAATTGAGTGGTCTTACCAAAGAAAAGTAAGATCTGGAATGCCTACAGAAAATTTGATTAATTCATGCTTCCATATTGAGCATATCTAACATGTTGATCGACATGCTTCATATCTGGTCACAACAATCATTGTGCTTCACTGATAGAAAAACTTCTACTGGATTAGTGCCAACTGAAGGGCTTCATATTCTTCACCTTTACAAGTTGATCAATCTTATTGCATATCCTCTTCAGAATTTCATATCACATAACCTTTCCATCAGACAGCTTCGTTTCTGTTCTTATGTTCTATTTAATGGATTTAGAGATTTGTTTGTTGTGTGTGTGTTGTGTTGGGGGTGGGGGGGTGTGGGCGGGGCGGGTGCGCTATCCACACTACATATTATGTAGAAAATGTGTCCCCAAGTTTATTGCTGCTGATCTACGTCTTTCAAGAAGCAATATATCAACCTCTTGTTGATTTTATCAATTGTATAGTCAGCAACTGAGATTCTCTGTAAGGCGAGCAAGAAGGTCCTCAAATATCAATTTTTTTTGTGTTTCTGCCAGTTTTATGCAGGTGTAAGATTGTGTAGTGTTTAAAGGGAAAAGAAAAGCCTTTAAGATGGAAAATTTAGTTTGTTCCTTGGTAAATCTGAGGTACATTGGTGCTAATGATCCCTGGTTGAACAACAGGTCGCAAACCTTGTTGGTTATGTTATTGGACCATCAGGCATAAATTGGTTGATTTCACGATTTCTTCAAAAGGATGGTATGTTAACTGCATATTGGTTTTATCCAGTTCAACAAGCATTTACCTAAAAGAGCGTTCTATCCTTTTAATGTACAGGGTTGCCCGTTCTAGCTGTCTTGTTTGTATCATTTTATGTTGCGACCAAGGTATTTGCTTGTTTATCTTGTTCTTCATCAGGATCAGTGTAATATGCGGCATTCAACTTTCTAACCATAATAATTTTCCAGCTTATGTTTCACATTCGTGATGCGGAGAAAAACTGTCAGTGATAGGATTTGTTTGGGCTGATATTTTTTCAGCTGGTACTTCCTTCTGCTAATGTCAGGTACAAGTGTTGTACCAATTTAGTAGCTTAAAGTAGATCTTTTTTCTAAATGTCATATAAGCAAAATATGGATGACTGATTTTTGGCCCTCAGATTTTTTTGTTGATTAGGAACTTGAGATATTTGGGAGCAAGAACTCTGCTTGCTTACTTCTGATGCAGTAAATTGCAGTTAAAGCACACAACGTTTCTTCTTCTGTTCTGGCAATTGAGGATTTGAATACAGTTTTCTTTAGCAATTCACTTGTTCACTTCTAGAATCTGAAAACTGCAGATATCTTTGTTAGTCAAATTGTGGGATCAAACCCGGTCGCCGATCTAACAGCCTTGACCATCTGGTACTAGAAAGTGTTTGCTTCAACGGACCTCAAGAAAGTATGATGAGATAGCTGTATCTCCATTACCTGATTTACTGGTCTTTTATAATGGAATTATACTTATACTCCCAAAGATGATGCATCTTGATCTTTTGCACTTAGTAAGCAAGCCACTCCAGTTCAAATTTGTATTTACCTTTCTGTTGACAAATAATGTGTATTTTCTATCTTGATTGCTCCTCTGACCGCTAATCCCTGTCAGAATTGTGGTAGAATTGCCTGCTTTGATTTCATTTTTAGTACTAATATAGATCATAGAAAATTTATTTGACACCTGAAGTTTTTCTTAGGCTAAATGTATCATTCTTATGATAGTTACATTAGTGCCAGCAGTTTTTTCTACTTAAAAAAATGTACAATTCTGGTGGCTGTCACTTAATTACTACTCTAAAGCATATAATTTAAGGTTCTATCAGAACTTGTCAATCCATGCAAGCGAGCATTGTCAGGTGAGAGAACTTGGGGTTAATCTGGGTAGGATGAATAAAAGTTCTTGCAAAATGCAACAGAATGAAAAATGAAGGGAGGGATCATCTTGAAGGATATATGCTTCCACAGCCAACATATATTTGAAAAGATTAATCCTAGTTGGCTAACATTTCCTACTTTCTCTATTTTATAATATTTGGAGTCGGCATATAGACTTTCATGTTCCCTGCAGATTATGTAGATCAAATGGAGTATATTTATTAGTTTGCTTCAAGCAATCTCGATGTATAATAAATGCTCCCTTTTTTTGAATAAATCAACCATCACCAATGCCATATATACCAGTAGTTCATTACTGCAGTACCCAGTTGTGGTCTTTAATTAACTTTATCCATGTTAGACCCAACAAAGCAAATCAAGTAAGGTGCTATAAAATTCCAGCATCTGACCGAACCTTGAATGGGAGGTAATGTGTTTACCATTTTTATCGGTTTTCTTACATGCTAAATGATCTAATCTCAATTGATTATCTGGATTACTTATTTCTTGTTTATAACTAGAGAATTTATTTATTCACAAGTGTAGTACTCCAGATTTTAGTGGACAATTGTAAATTTGCTCCTGTGACTAATGTAAAAAAGCAGTATTACATGTGCATTCACCTGTGTTATATCTGCATCTGTTACATACATTCATCCCTCCCAAGTGCTACCCACATGAACTTCATGGCAGCAAGTGCTAAGAGAGTATAGGCGGACATCACAAATGCATGATCCCATATACATGAGTATTATTTCGATTCACGATAGCCGACTGTAGCTAAGGTATCTGAGATTAAGAATGTTTTATAGCAGCTAGTTTGTGTGTTAGCATGGCTATTACTGCATCATGAGCTATTGTCCACCTGGGAAAGTGAATGCTGCAGCAAAGGTCACTTGGTAACAAGAACTGTCATTAAGTTACCAAAAAAAAAACACACACACACACACCACAGAGATTGCAAGATTACTAACTATTTCCCTATACAAATTGCCTTTTCTTCTTGGTCCCTTGTTATGCGATTCGTTTATTTAAGATGGGCACTGCATCTGGAATCATATGAGACTAACTCTAACATGATTGATTTTGTCCTGCAAGACCTAAAAAAAGAACAAAAGCGCTATAAGATGATGGAAAGCAGAGGAAATGAAGTACGATAATCTAATGCATTTATGCCTTCTAAGCATTCAAGACAAGATTCTATCTGTTAGCTTGCTAGTGAAGTCGGTGAGTCATCCAGTTTGCAGCTTGGCCGCCGGGGAGGTTCGCTCCCCGCATCACCAGCTGCCCGTATATCTAGGTGGGATTTGGGTCAAAGGTTTCTTAGTTAGGGAGGTGCAGGTCATCAAATGGATTGGATATGTCTCGAAACTTTGACCTGACCTAGGCCAAAGGGGTCGAATTCTATTTTGATTGAAATGATCTAGACTGGATTGTCATTGTCTTGAATGTGATTTTATTGAGTGATTGGGATACTAGTTGTTTAAATTATTTTGAAAATCAGACTGAGAATTGTAAAAGTTATATTTGATGGATTAGGTCTTTAAGGATTTGAGCCTTGCAGAATAAGTTAGTTTAAGATAAAAAATGGGTCATCGAAAATGACTAGGTTGAATTGTCCTGACCTTGTGCCAGTTTTGAGTCAAAGTATATGATGTCTAGGTTTAGAATGTTGCTATATATACTTGTCTGAAAGCCGAACCATAGCCATCCTTCTTTGTTGGGATTTTTGCATTTATATCCCTGAAATAAAAACGCATTATAGGGCAAATATCGTTGTACAAAATGCCATGTTTTGTATGATGCTATCCATACTTGACCTAAATCAAAGCTGACTCGTTGCCACCCTTATTTGTTTGGATTTTAGCATTTATATACTAAAATCGTTCTATATGCATTTAACTTGAGAAGGCCCCATCAAGTCATTTAAACTTTACCTATTAAGGTTGCATATTTGATAGCCACAGTTGAAAATTTTGTGCCCCCTATGCCAGTGAGTTTTATCGGAAGTTTTCTTACATCATGATAAAAACCAGGTTATTGCTAGATTTGGGCACAATTCATTTTGTAGATTTTACTTTGAACATTCCACAAATGAACTCTTAGATGCAAGAAATCTTCCATTTGCTGCTGTACGAACATGCAAATATCATAATATTCATTTTCTGCATTCTCTTTATGTCTAGGGAAAGCTTTTGCAATCGTGCTCGCCAAGGATTTAGAAATTGATATAGATTTTCGTATCAATTTCTGATCGATAGGGTACCCATGGCATATCGATTCTTTTTTTTCGACTTAATTTTTATTTTATTTTTTAAATTAATTTAGGATGGTATAATAATTCTAAGTTCTAACATTCAAAAAAAAATTTAAAAAAAATATAAAATAATATATTAAAAGTATTTAATATTACAATTCTCTAAGATTTAAAAAAATAATTTACTAACCTCAAAATATCTATTGATCTAAAATTTTGTCGAATATTTATGATGCTCGTGGATATTCGGATCATTCTCATACTCTGGAGGAACATCAGTCCATCCTTCTATCCAACCAGCACGATAGTCCTGAATATTCATCCCATAAGGTTACCTCTCTGCATTGTAAGACATCTCAGATCTCTCGCTCAAACTCTGGCTCTAAGAGGTATCTTTGGGATGATGGTATGGCTGTAGAGAGGTCCATCCAAATATATCAGTAGCAAAATTTAATCCATAAGAAACTCCAAGCTGTATAGGATAGTAGTCACTGGAAGATAATATCTCGGATGCATTATATCCATATCCATATGGATCATAAGCTGCCTGCGGATGGTAGGATTCAAAATACGAGGATGATCCAGATACATTCATGGATCCTTCGTCACGTGCCAAATCATCTGCAGCTGCATCATGTGTTAGCTGCATCATGTGTTGGACGATCTCTAAAAGGCCATCATCTATATGAAATAGTATCCTCACGGCCTCTATCAGATCGTGGTCCCTATTTTGTGTGGTATGTGTAAACTGAGATGCATCATCCCTATCTTTTGACTCTGAGAGTGAGCCAAAAGAAAGGGCAAAGGTCATTATTGGCTGGCCCACCCCACCCCCCTTATTTTTTTATCGATACGGCTCGATTCCGAGCTGAACCGAGCAGTTCGGTGTGGTTTGATAATTTTTTTGTAATATTTTTTTTGAAAAAATATGTTAAATTAGATCAATTCGATGTTGGTTCGGCTCGGATCGAGCTGTACCGGATGGTTCGGCTTGATATGGCATTTCATGATGCTCACCAATTATAGTTGGCAAATATAATACTCTAGGAATTGGGACCCAATTAACACCTAACTTAGATGTGATTCATACTCGATCCGGCCCGATGTTCATTGGGTAGGGTATGGATTTTAAATACTCCAACCACACCCGAGGACCAGATGAGTTTTATGATCTTTTTAATATGCAAATGATTCAGACCCAATTGGTTCTTTAATTTAAAGAAAATTCAGACCAAAACCTCCAAGTCTAGGATTGCTGATGCTTAATTTCACCTATGTGACAGTCTAGACACATGTAACTGGACTTGAACACAAACCAAGAGGACTGAAGCCGAGATGCACATCAATATGCTTGACAACCAAACTAAACTAGTGCAAGTTCAAATCTTTGATGGGGAACTCCATTTACCAAACATGGATCTCAGACAGTTGGCAGAAACTAATGATGCCATGTGGAGAAATTATATCGTACATTGCCTCAGTGCACTACATCATCATAGATGGACCTCATTCATCAAAAGCTCATCTCGGTGATTAGCAGCTCAACGAACGGATGTGATTAGTGTAGTGTACCATCATGTTATGCACGTGGTGTAGGGTATAATTTCTTGGCCACGTGGTCCAAAGAATATTTGGAATAGCATATGGTGTAATGTAGGATATAATTTCTTGGCCACGTGGTCCCAGGGATATTTGGAAGAGAATGTGTGCTCTTATAGGATAACGATACAATTGAGGACACACCGAGAAGCGCAAGTTTTAACACCTCATCCCAATACCCATGCAGTTTTAGAAGCCAATTCTTATTAGAAACATTTTTTTCTATCTACCATCTGCAGTTGTGTTCACAAGTCTACAGAATAGCATATTAAGTTAATGGAGCCCAAAGAGTTTTAGAGATTACCAAACTATCCACTCACTATGGAGTGGTCTACAGGTGTTCACTAAGTAGCCCGTCGTTAGATTGATTGGTGAGTAATAAATGCCATCCTTTTTCTGAAAAAATCGAAAAATTTATTCCAAAGCATTAAAGTGACTTATTTTGGTTTAGTTATCCAGTCTAAATGATTTCATGCTACAATGCTGATCCTCTTTATTAGATTGCTTGATGAGAAACCGTTTCTATCCACTTGAGGCAGAAATTAGAAACTCTGAGAATCAATGATTTTTAAGTTTAAAAATATTTAGATATTACAGATCAATGATTGACAATGTAGATTTTCATTTTAAAAGAGCTATTATTATTATTATTATTATTATTATTATTATTATTATTATTATTATTATTACTACTACTACTTTCATCAGAATTTCTTGAAGAAGAAAATATTTTAATAGAGTCTAAATACTGTAGAAACACTAGAATCTCCTCCATTGGAGGAGGGTGGGATCATTGCCCAACTCACCAATAAGTATTTAGGGTAAAGTACTTCGAAAATGTGCTCTAAATTTTAACCTCCCATTGGAAAACACTGTTTTATCTCTTCATGTATTCTTTTAATTATTAGAGAGATTCTAAAAAAAAAATTCAAAATTTTTTTTATAATCTTTCTCTAAGCATTTTAATTTTATCTTTTAATTTTATTATTTAAATATGTATGGTGTCATTAATTTCTTCATTACCATACTTTTAATTTTTGATCATTGAACTCCTAATTACCAAACGGTCATATACATTTAATCTTATTTTTATTTTCTGATTGTTGGACTCCTGATTAAAGATCTTAATGAGTCAATAAAAGTCCAAACGGTCACAAACGAACATAAACGTCATATTGGATGGGTATAAAAGGGTCATCTTTAGATCTGATTTTGATACACCTTATCCAAGACTCTTCCTTTTTTCCTTCTGATTTTTTTCTCTTCAAGTTTTTTTTCTTTGTGATTATTTTTTTGGATGTTGAAAAAATCTCTATCAACCTCTTCTACGATCATGCTTACAGACAAAGGATCCTAGCCATATTTTAGGATGATTTTTCTAGATTTTTCTACATGAGGGACGGAAATATATCTCAAGACAATGCCTCGCATATTTTCGAATTTTAATTCTAGCATTTACAATTTTATATAAGTTATTTATATTTTTTTAATTTTATCAATTTTATTACTTTTTTATTAGAAATTCTTTAAGTCATGTTCTAACAGAGTTCATGGCCGGTAAGCTCGTCTACAGGCATGTCCATTAGATTGAAAGTATTGCAAGTCCTTACAAGTCCTTGAACCTCTTCATTCATGGTCTTAACATGTTGAGAAGAACCCTAAAAGGCTGCTCCAGAATTGGAATGTGCTTAGACTACTTAACCAACATAGCTGGTTTTTATACCATCAACCCATAAGCGTTTACCTTAGCTAAGAAATTCATAAAGGTTTAAGTGGACATTTGGAGTAAGTGATGCAGCCCACTCAATGGTGACCCATTCATTGGAAGCCTTGACACTCTGATCACGTCGAGCCTGTTTATCGCTAGCATACCGCACGACGGTTGGCCCACTCCTTCGAGGCATCAAGGTTGGCCTTATTAAAATAAAATATTTAGTACAAGACTTGAGGCATGTATTCTATACTTTCTTTGAAAAGTCTATTGCCTACACAGACTGGGAATTGCAGACAATCCTCAAATAAAATATTTAGTACAAGACTTGAGGCATGTATTCTATACTTTCTTTGAAAAGTTTATTGCCTGCACAGAGTGGGAATTGCAGACAATCCTCTTTCCAGGATACAATAAGCTTCTGTAGAATTTTCAATGATAACTACCTTTATTTGGAAAGTCACGATTTCATATGATTTTATAAACAATAAATTAGTATTTTGAATTAACAGTTGTATCTATTTGCAAAATAAAATAACTGCTCAAAATAATCGAATTTTGCTAAGAATCAAAGTTCAAGTCCAAGTTATTTAAATATACATATATAATATAATCAATGGATAATAGACAGCTTTATAAAGTGATAACATGGGCCTCCTTATATAAAGACTTAAAATATTTTGTAAACTTTTCATGTGGGACTATTTATCCACACAATATGACAAACTATTTTAACAATTCTCCACTAGTTTGTAATATTTTTTCACATAATACCATGCATACAAGAAAGTGTTCTTAAGGATTAAACTTTCAATTAGTGTAAGTATTTTAAAGTTTTGATGAAATTATTAGTATTCTAAGGATTAACTCCTATCAAAACCGAAAATACTGCACGCATGATATTTGTCAGTTATCATGATATTCATACTGGCTTTAGCACTTTAATAGCCATGTGCTCTTCCTATATTCATGAATATGTACAAAGGCAACCCTTGAACCCTTGCCAAAGGCGGCACCACTTCTATATTCATATAGGTGGAGTTACTAGTTTAAACTTTGACTCCATTAAGAATGAAACTTTTCACTTATCCTTCAAACTCACTAATATAGCACTAACATTCTAGTAGAGTTTTAATAATTTATACAATTTTAGTGCTTTCTTAAGATACAACAGTAACTTGTTATTATCCATTAAACTTTGAGTGTAGATTTAATCTAGTCAAAGTTGGATTTTCATTACTAGTATTCTATAATTAAAGGATTTCAGTTCCATTCCACTAGATGTTGATTTGACTGCATCTCTTAGCAGTTTCTTTGTAAGAGGATCACCTAAATTCTTGCAAGATCTTACAAACACAATAGTAATGGTATCATTTGAAATCAACTCTCTCACATATTCATATCGCGGACTTATATATCTAGATTTTCCATTATAGATTTTATTATAAGCTCTAGACATTGTTGCCTCACTATCACAATGTACTGAAATGGCTGGCATTGGTTGTGGCCACAACTCTATATCTAACAACATATTTCTCAGCCATTCTGCTTCCTTTCCAGTAGCTGTTAATGCAATAAATTCAGATTTCATGATTGAGTGTGTGATACAGGTCTACTTTTTAGATGCCCAACTAATAACACCTCTTCCCAATGTAAAAATCGATCCAAAAGTGGATTTATTATCATTAGCACTTGTTATCCAACTTGCATCAGTGTATCCTTCCAATACAGCAGGAAAACCATTGTAACAAAATGCTAGTTCTTTAGTTTTCTTAAGATGTGCAAGTATTCTTGCTATTGCTCTCTAGTGAATAGTACTGGAATTACTTGTATACCTTGAAAGTTTGCATATAGCAAATGCAATATCTGATCTAGTACAGTGCATTGCATACATCATGCTCCCTATTAAACATGTATATTCTAATTGAGCTACCGCTCTTTCTGTATTTTCTGTTAACTTCAAACTTGGATCATATGGAGTACTTGCTTCTTTTACTCCTAGATGCTTAAATTTTTATAGTATCTTTCTAATATAATGAGATTGAGTTAAAAGAAATCCTCCATTGTCTCTTTTAATCTTAATACCCAAGATTATATCCACTTCATTAAGATCTTTCATTTTAAATACATAAGTTAGATACTTCTTAATTTCCAAAACTCTAAGTATATTAGTACAAAAAATTAGCATGTCATCAACATAAAGACATATAATGATACCATAATCTTTGGTGAATTTGGAATAAATATACTTGTTTGCACTATTATGTACAAAATCATTTGATAGTATTGTACTATCAAATTTCTCATGCCATTGCTTTAGAGCTTGTTTCGGTTTATAAAGAGATTTTATCAATTTGCAAACTTTATTTTCATTATCAGAAAGTACAAATTCCTCTGGCTGTTCCATATATACTTATTCACTTAGATCTCCATTTAAAAAGACTATCTTAACATCCATTTGGTACACATACAATTTATAAATAGATGCTAAAGCAATTAGTACTCTTATGGATATTATTCTTGCTACTGGAGCATATGTATCAAAATAGTCTATTCCTTCTCTTTGAGAGAATCTTTTGCTACTAATCTTATTTTGAAGGTTTGAACAGAACCATCAGTATTATATTTCTTTCTGAGTACCCATTTACACCTAATTAGTTTTGATCTAGGAGGTAAATCCACTAAAGTCCATGTCTTATTGGACATTATTGAGTCCATTTCATCATTTACAGCTTCTTTCCAGAAAGTTGAATCTCTAGAGGACATAGCCTTTTGAAATGTTTTATGATCATCCTCCACATTTAACAAGATAGATATTTTTCTTAGTACTGTGGTTCTATTTTCTTTTATAAGAAAAACAATTGATTGGAAGAAAATAAACTCAGAATTTAAGTGTTTTTCTTTTCTGGTTCTCTGACTCCTTCTAGGCTCGATTTGAGCATCAATAAATTTTCTCTTTTCAGTTATCTCACATGGACTCTTATCCACAAATGAATCAGATGCTTTATCATTCTGATGTAGTTCACATGAATCAAGTAAAAAATTATTTTTAAGAAACTCAACATACACAGATTCTACAATGACATTTGATTGTAAATCTAAAAATCTATATGCTTTTGAATATTGTGCATAACCAACAAAAATACTTTTGATGCCTCTAGGACCTAGTTTAGTTCTTTGTGGGTCTAGAACTTTATAAAAGACAAGACATCCTCATAATTTAAAATAGTCCAGATTAGGCTTTCTTTTATTCCAGAATTCATAGGGTGATTTCTGTAATTTCTTTGAAAATAATTCTATTATGTATATAACATGCCGTTAGTAAAGCTTCACCCCATGAATTATAAGATAATTTAGCATTCAAAAGTATCGTATTTGTCATATCAACTAAAGTTCTATTTTTTTCTTTCTGCTAAACTATTTTGTTGTGGTAAGGTACAGTTTTTTTGGTGAATAATTTTATGTTCATCATAAAATTTGTTAAATTCTTCTGAAAAATACTCTCCACCTCTCTCACTACGAAGAATTTTGATTTTCTTTCTTTTTTGATTTTCTACAATAGATTTGTATTCTTCAAACTTCTGAAATGCTTCATCTTTAGTTCTAATCAGATACACATATGTGAATCTAGAAAAATCATTTATAAATATTATAAAATATCTCTTTCCTCCTCTAGTTAATTGTCCATTTAATTTACATATATCAAAATGTACTAGTTCTAATAATTCTAATTTTCTTTCAGCCTTAGGAAAAGGTTTCTTTGTCATCTTGGCTTGAATACAAATTTTACATTTATCTTTATGATAATGCTTGCATGAAATATAACCATGCTTAAACATAAAATTTAAATATTAAAAATTTAAATATCCTAATCTAGCATGTCATAAAGAAAAATCAGACTCAATAATATAAGTAGAAACTTTATTTATTACATTAACACTGAATTTGAACATGCTATCAGTAGCATATTCTTTTCCAACAAACACACAATTCTTGGATACAATTACATAGTCAGATTCAATAGCAATTTTAAATCTCTTTTTCCTAAGCAAACCGGCAAAAACTAAATTCTTCCAAATTTCAGGATCATGGAATACATTCAATAAAATTAATTTCTGTCTGGATGTGAAGTTCAACTCAACAATTCCTTTGCCTTGCACTTTGGCAGTAACATGATTTTCCATTAGAACTTCTTCTGGTTCTTCAAGTTCTATATAAGACTTGAATTGTTGTCTATCATTGCACGCATGAATTATTGCACCAGAGTCAAACCACCAGTCATAGGCTTTGATTTCAATAGCCTTGTTTAATTGAGTCACCATTCCAATATGCATATCAAATATCATTGCAATAACTTCAGTCACTTTTTCTTCCATTAGATTTGCTTTATTTGCATTCTCAGAATGATCTTTCTATTCCTTCTTCAATTTTCTGCATTCATGAATTAAATGCCCTTTTCTCCCACAATGAAAACATGACAGATTCTTCCTTTTGTTAGTCTTCTTGAAACTATCATTTTTCACTTTCATATAGTTTTGTGGTTTTTCAAAACCACTTGATCTATTATGACTAACATAATTTACTTTAGAACTAATATCAGTATAAAATTGTGCATCACGTGCACGAGTTCCTAACTCAATTTGTAGAGAAGTCTGAAACTGTTCTAAAGTAAGAGATTCCGTGGAATGTAGAATTTTCTTTCTATAATTATTCCAGGAAGAAGGAAGTTTAGAGAGAATTGCACCTATTTGAAGAGTATCAAGGATTTTAATATCAAGATCAATCAATTTGGATACTAGAACTTGTAGTTCATGAACTTGATCCATGATTGGCATGTTATCAGTGATTTTAAATTTGAAATACTGTAATGCCAGAAATTTATCAGTACCTCATTTTTCATTCTTATATTTGGTTTCCAAAGCAATCCAAATTTTTGTTGGAGACTTCAAGTTGGAGTAGAGATCATACAGACGATCTGTTAGAGTGTTCAGAATATGACCACGGCATACCAATTCATCTTCTTCTCGTTTCTTTCTTTGTGCCTTGATCTGTTCCGAATCATCTAGCTTGGGATCTGACAGTAGAAGTAGATTTGGATCAAGAACATAATAGATCTTCAATGCCATCAATAAGAATACCATTTTGTCCTTCCAGCGAGTGAAGTTTGTTCCATCAAAACGATCAAGAAATCTTGCTTCATGATTTGGAAAGTAGAATTTGTCTTAATAGCCATCTCAATAAACTCTTCAAGAATATTAAAATAAAATATTTAGTATGAGGCTTGAGGCATGTATTCTATACTTTTCTTGAAGAGTTTATTGCCTACATAGAGTGGAAATTGCATACAATCCTCTTCCCAGGATACAATAAGCCTCTGCAGAATTTTCAATGATAACTGCCTCTATTTGGAAAATCATAATTTCATTTGATTTTATAGGCAATAAATCGATATTTTGAATTAACGATAATAAGATAACTGCACAAAATAACCGAATTTTGCTAAGGCCCAAAGTTCAAATCCAAGTCCAAGTTATTTAAATATTATATATATATATATATATATATATATATATATATATATGTATGTATATAATCAAATAGACAACTTTATAAAGTGATAATATGGGCTTTCTCGTATAAAGACTTATAAAATTTTGTAAACTTTTCGTTTGGAACTATTTACCCTCACTAACAGGCCTGGCCCATGGCTTCCTCCTCTCGGCCCCTTCACGAAGACCGGTCCACTTCACAACACACCCTGTGCAGGAACAGCAGGATCACTGGCTGCTAGTGGCCTTGTTGTGATCCTCAGCATCTGCTTGACCATGTATGGCATTGCATCATTCAATGAGGGTGAGCCATCCACAGCACCAACGCTGATACTGACAGGCTGAAAAAAGGAGGCCGACAAGCTGCAGACCGCCAAGGGGTGGTTGCAGCTCACCGGTGGCCCTTTCTTCGGAGGCATCTCCAGTATCATCTGGGCTTACTTCCTCCTCTATGTCCTCAACCTCCCCTACTTCATTAAATGGATCTATTCTCTTCCTCTCGAACTTGTATTTGTTGGCTTGGAATGTGTATATT
>QRFJ01001855.1:1114313-1129313 GCA_006176705.1 Cocos nucifera | reverse complement strand
CCACCGAGAATGTCAAAAATACTGAATAAATGACAGAGAACAAGATAATATGCCCTGTTTAGCATTGTAGGCAGTAGAGCTTGTATGTGCAGAGCTTTGGGCAATAGTGCATTTGCTAGTAAAGTTTTTCATAAAATGTTGTTTACTGTTTGATAGCTATATTTTTTATCTACTGTAGAACTTCTAGCATCAAGAAATGACAGCAAATGTAATGTATCATGTAGTATTTTTAATTGTACAATTATTGTACTATCAAAAACTGTTATTATCAAGTATTCTTAATTTACTAAATTATTTATTGTGATGTTTTCATCTAAATACTACAAGAAACATTATATATAAAATATAACAATATAATAATATTTTATTATATAATATATTACTATAATAAGATTATTATAATATATAGTGATGATGATGATGATCATAATATTAGTAACAATAATAAAATATTTTTATTATATTACCGGTAATATTACAATTCTTATATATTATCATATTATGGCATGACTACAATATAATAATATGATGTTATTTTAATAAATAATACAAAAAAATTATTGTATTATCTAATATAATATATTTAAGTATAATATAATATACTATAGAATATTAGTATACTAATAGTAATATGAGCGTCTTATTAGGTTATTTTATATCATATTATACATTTTATAATGATATTTATGGTACAATAATATTATTTATTATATTGCTATATTACTACTATACAATGTTGTATTATTAGTAATGCCTTATTACATTATTATACTATTATCATATTACCATGAGCATTCTGGTCTTTGCAAACTTTTCGTTAAAATTAAAGTAGCTTACTGATGTGTCTCCAGTAGAGATTCTACCTAAAAGGTCCAAACGACTTAGCCATTTTTTGTTGTTTGAGCATTTCCCTACTAGACTTTTCTCAGCTTTTGGAGGAAGTAGAAAACCAATCAAGAATTTTACCAAATGCCTAATATACAAAGAAAATACACTTGAGAATTTCTACTGTGTAGGACTACACTTGGAGAGAGCATCAAGCCATGCACATAAGGCATCCTTACTGCTCACATGAATGATTTTATTAAAATGGACGACAGAACTCATGAAAGCAACCCAAAAATATGGAACTATATTATTTTCCAATTGTAAAAAAACTAAAGATAACAAATCAATTCCACCTTAGCTGAAACTAAGTAGGCCATGTATTCTGTGACATATGTGAACTTCTTCACTACCCAAAAAATATTAACTATATGAGGTCTCAATTTAGTTCGTTGCAATTCTGAAGTTGATATAGCCAGAAGTGTGTAAAAGAATTGTATCTAGCAGAGGGTTAAAAAAAATCCGCCAACAAATATACATGTTCTTGTCATTTTTCAAGTCAAGCATTCAACACTTTACAATCTATATTAGTAGTCTCAGTACTTAATTGACGATCGAAGGCACCTGTATGACTGTCCTGACTACCAATTAACAGGTGAAGCTGCTTGCAAGAAATATATTGTTTCCCACTAAGCTAAACCATGCCAGTTGAGGTAGATTCCCTTGTATCAAAGAACACAAGAACATAGCCACAGGTGCATCAATTATATGTAAGCATCAAGGTCCATCCATAATAAATTGCCCTTTGGATTATATTTCTCCATAACCATCAGCATTAGACTAGTTAAGAAGAGTCTATATTTGCTTTCAGGCACAAATAGATGCGACATTGCAGCAGAAAAATAGTATTTCACATGGTCATGCATGAAATATGGATTAACTTCTTAGTTTCCACTAGAGATGAAATCTAGAAAACAACACATCATGTATCAAATACTGAACTACATAAAAATTGCAAGAACTCACACAATCTTTGACACAATACTAATTGCATCAGTAAATATATTGGCATACCCGTTGATCTGGTTGCAGTAGTTGGCGATTTGATTTGTTATGAGATAGCTATCCAAGCGTGATGGCTCGGGTATTGGCTTGAAGATTGGATTTGATGGATCCTCCTCAGGCAATGGCTCTTCTCCAGCAGCTTTCCTTGCCATATTCTCCGTCCTACAAAATTAAAAGAAAAAAGGGCATCATAAACAAGTTGCTGTAATCCAAGCACACAAGAATGACAAAATTCCATATTTCCATCCATCAGTCTAAGCAAGGAACTTGCTTGCTCAAGGTTGAAAGGAAGAAAAAGTCATGTCTTAGGAGCTTCACAATTGACCAAAAAAGGAGAACGCATTTCTAGTGCATGAGGACTTTAACGTAAGTCATCATCAAAAGTCACCACCAGCCATGTAGTGGTCCACCTAAATAGGGCCTATGGCCAAGTTGGTTATGGAAAGTTCAATTTAGAGTTTCAACACCTAGATCCCAATTAGGCTGGCAGCCACCAAAAGGTATTGGCTTCTAAACAATATCAAAGCACTCCAAATGCTTTTAATCTGTATTTATTTTTATTTTTATTTTTTATTTTTTGCAAAATGGTGGGGAATCCCGCTTTGCAATCGCTAAAGATGCACAAAATTGAACTACAATCAGAAAGGACTAAAGAGTTCACCAGTATCTTTGGTCTTGGAAGAACCTTACAATGACAAAATCAACACCACAAACATAACAGAAACAGCACTCCTAGGCTCAAGGATATCACCAATATGTACCTACATATATGGGTAAGTATGTACATACATACAAACCTACGTACACAGGTTTGATTGCTACACCGAAATTATCAACATCAACAACAAATTTGGTTTTCATAGTAGTGGAAACACACGGCACTTTCACCTGCCCACCTGCTCATCTGCAAGCATAAACATGTGCAGAACAGACCAACCTGGGAGTCCTTTGGTAGTTTGTCAACCTATCAGACGGGTGCTGCTCTGGTGATCCAACTAAAACAAAGTTGAAAGGAACCCTATGAAAGAAGTCCCCCTTCATCTCATGCAAAGACTGAACTCTTGGCTTGTTATGGATTTAAAGCCCTATAAAAAACCTAGAATCGAAGTTGTTATGTCACATATGGTGGTTGTAACAGCACAATATTCAGAGAAGTATCCTGACTTACAATCTCAAGCAATATCATTAAAAATATGCTTGTATTGTGACACATATAACAAAGGCTATATTTGTCAGAACGACAACAGATTACTCAATGCCCATACAAACAAAATTGCTGTTCTCATTCATAAAGCTGGGTTCTAATTTTCTTTATCTTTTTCTTTCTCATGAAAATTTTTGACTTAATTACCAACAAATACTGCATTGCAACCTCCAAATGAAAGATTCAAAATTCATCCAGAACAAAGTTGAAAGCACTTTGCAAGATGAAAGGAAGAAGAAGTAATGAGGGTCAGACGAAGCCTGGACTTGATAAGAAAAGGAAAAAAATTATGGGTCACTTCGCCTCAGTATAAACAAAAGTTGAATAATATCAATTAAAAATATCAGCTATGCAATATTATGTTGAGCTAACATAGTACAGAAGCCAATACTTTATGAATACCATACAAACCATGTAATCTAAAAACACATATGCTTGTATCATATCACATGGTATGTGCTATTGTTAAGTTTATTTCTATTTATCCCATGAAGCGACTTTTTTTGGAGTAGGTTAGATATTACATAGCTTTGGGTCATCATCAGCTTTCCCAAACTTCTTTTGGTTTGTTATTTGAGCTTGTGGTTGCGGTTAGTCAGATGAGGTAATTATAGTTTTTGAGGGGATGTTTGGTTGTACACGTTCCAATAAGTTGATCACCTTGGTAGCTTCGGTTATGTAGAACATGAATGACATAGGAAGTAAACAAATAACATAGCATCATCATATCAATCTCCACAGTTTTGATTATTAATTTACCAGGGCATTCCAAAGGCAATCAAGAGCCTTAGTTCATTTATGATCAATGCAGCACTTAATGGGGATCCAGACTCACCTGTCCTCCACAATCCCCTCCCTCCTTCTCCCTTCCCTCTTGTAACACAAACTATAGGACTCAAACAAAAAGATTAGCTGATTTTATTAGGATTTAGGATTTTGCAACAACTTGTCACTTCTCTTTTTCAAAATTACTGTTCCTTGTAATGTTTGCATTTGGATCCAAAAGCATGGTATGGCTCAACATCAATCCTTTCTTTGCCAGCATGGATAAAAGCATCAACCACCATTTCAGGCATTAGTGTAAATTTTCCATTATCTTTCTCCATCCTTCCTCCTTACTTGCTGCAATATCATCTGTATTCTTTAAGCATTACCTTTCTGATCTCGTGCATGACCACTTCTTTAATATCTGTCGACTTTAGTCACCATAACTCTCTTTTTTCTCAAAATTTATGCATTATCATCTTGTTGCATTTATAAGGGGAAACCAAATTTAATTCATGTTCAAGTCCTATAACTACAATTCATGCATCTAATTGTCAAAATTAGTGATCTTGATAATGGTAACAAATATAACTTGTCTTACTTGATGTTTGTTGGTCATTTTGCTAAATTAAATACACAAACCTAAAATTGGACATTCAGTAATTATCTCAATATGATAATTGGAGACGTACAAACACTATGATGATATGATATTGAGTGAAACCATTCCATCACAAGAAAAGAGAAGGCAACTTCCATTTAGATTGAAGTAGCAGTAATATGATGGACTGTGTTCTGATCATCTGATTTGGTCCCTATAAATGTTAAAGGATATGGAAGTGCAACACTCATCACAGCATGTTTTTCAGATACAAGCAACAGAAAGGACCGATGAAACTATCTCTAAATCAGTAAATTTACTCAGTAAAGGACCAAATATGCATAAAAAGTAAATATTTGACAATAAAAAGTGGTGCACATGAAGATAGGCCAACAAGGTCAGACAAGCAAATCTAATATTTTACATCATAATGCAGTGAATGTTGTTCAAGACACAAAAACTTACATATTCCTTCATTCTAATCACAACTAAACATTCACAAACATGTAAAAGCAGCTGCTCCCTGCATGTCTTCATGAACATATGCTTGCCTAAAGCAGGAAACATGTGGACACAACAAGTGCCCACTGCTCGCTCACCACCCCAATCTTTGACACAAGTGCCCACCGCCCGCTCACCACCCCAATCTTTTGGCGGGCACTCAAATAATACATACATACATAAGTGTATATATGCACACATATACCATACAAAATATATATATATATACACACACACACACACACACACACACCGAACACTTGTGCCATGCACAATATATATATACCGAACACTTGTGTATGTGTGTATATGCACACATATACCGAACACTTGTGTATGTGTGTATACGCACACATATAGACATATGCATATCTATGTATATATCTCATATTTTCATGAGTGAGATGAGAAAAGAATATCCTTTTTTTTTGGCATGAAGCCGCAATAAAAAAGCATAGATAGACAGCTTTCCTAAACAGATGAAAAGTTCAAGAAAAGTACCATTACAAGAGGTCCTACTCTTTGTTTTCAACACAAACAAGAAAAGAGGTGCAATCTACTATTCTCAAATCTACATTTATCGTTCCAAGAGGAAATAAAACACCCTGTACTGTCACAGTACCAACAAAGCTACAATTGAAAGTCATGGTTTTCTGACTGAAAGTTGACACCCTTGTATCATCTCAGAACCTTGCAATACGTTAAGCACATAGCCATATGCCTTCCTTTCCAAGGGAACTCAGGGAACAGCTAGTGAGAGCGCTAGCATTATGATGCAGTATGAAAGAATGATCTATACTAGAAAAACAATATAAGCCCTTGATTTTCTCAAGGACAAGCTGATATGTACTAGCTCAAGCAATGGAATTTAGGCCCTTATCCAACTTGCATCCTTTAGCAGTTCTCTATTTAAGCTCAAAGCGAACTAAGAAGTAATCTACCATATAACACTACCAATATGCCATACATCAGAAGCAATAATAAAAGTCAGATATGTGACTGTACTTTACCTTCGCTTTTGAAGCCATGCTTGCTGCTGTGCTTGTTGTCGTGAGAGATTGCGATAATAATATTGGAACTGAAAGGGGAATAGAGAATTTAATGTAACTGAGATGACATCTGACAGCATCAAGAAAACCAGGAAAAAGCACTTGGAAGGCATATCAAACCTTGTTTTGTTCAGAATTAAGATCTTCCATGCACTCAATCAAAAATTCCAAGTTTCTTTCCATGTATGGAGCAGTGGATAGTTTTAGGCGATCATAATCACACTGACAGAGAAAATTTGGTATGTTATAATTAACAACATGATGAGAATAAATAGAGCTTCTGTAGGACAAAGTATCAGACCTGAGAAACCGGGGAATCAGGTTCCAGTTCTGTCATGAATGCACTAATAAGTGCAGAGTTAGAAACTTTAATCTGTGAGCAGGAAACACATTAACTATAAGAGAGAAATGCAGAATATATGCTTCCATAAAGACCTCTCATAATAGAAAGAGATACAGGCTTTCTGCTTTCATAAATACCTCTTAAACATGACATGTCACAGGCATATTTACCACAAAAAGAAGTAAAAGCATATGTAAATCTACAAAAGCCTAATTCAAGAAGTACAAAAATGCAAGTATGGCAACCTAAAATGAAAGAATAGACAGATACAAACAACATACAGGTATTTCCTCAAAGATATCCACCCATGACAATTTCTTTTCCCGCAACCTACAAGAGAAAACAGCAGCTATGAGGATGTAATTAAAGGGAAATGTTGTAAATAACTGAACTTATAATCATCAACCCATACTTTTCTCCAGTAAAGCTATTATTTCGGTAAAGATCCATAAATGAATCTGTCAGCTTCAAGGCCTTGAGAGCTAAAACTCCCTGATTGGACCTTGATGGATCATATATAATGCAAACACATCGTCGAATATTCTCCTGCATAATGAAAGGTGTCATATACATTAGCAAAATAGTGGCATGAAATCACCAAAATGAAGATTACTGTACCATCACCAAAATGCCAAAACAAAACCCCAATGTACCAGCCCAAGTATATAATACATCAGCAGAAGAAGATTTGTAGTTATGGCCTGATTAAAAGAAAGAAACAAGTTCCAACCAAACATTCCTAAGTATGTCAGAATAGGTACCAATGCCTAGGTAATTAAGATCATCCTACATATCAACACCTAACCGACAGAAATGCCAAACATCTAAGAACACCATTCAAATAAACATAATGGTCAAATATTTATTGCTTTCAGATACATCCAGACTAAGAATCCAGATTTTTGGAAAAGCAAACTTCTCATCAGCCTAAGGCTCGATTTCTTTGAATTTTTTTGAATAAAAAGGTATGATGCCACTTCTTTTATTAGATAACATTTTATTGTACTTGCACCTAGCAATTCAAGATGTAGAATAAGCTACCAGATTTCAAATTTCACTGCACCCCACTTCACGAGTACAGTCCTTTGCCACATCCAGTTTGGACCCAGATAAGCCTTATCTCACCTCTTAGAGGACAGTTTAATCAAATTCTAGTTCACCATTCATTCCCATTGAGAGACAATTCAATGTGAATAACGTTTGCTTGGATATTACTTTCGCTTAGCATGACCATGTGAACAAATCCAAGTCCCTGTGTTTATCAAGGGGCATCCAATCTATTTTACTCCTTGTAGCAGCTTCCAATTGTTTCATGGTGCATGCAACTACCATCTAATGCTCCTCTCCATCATTATATCCTGCATTGGTACTGTCCCCTGCTATGTTCATTTCAGTACCTAGTTAACTGTCCTCCTTATATCAACTAAACAAATTTCAGCATTCAAAAATCAAAACACCAAAATCCTCATCTTATAAGAATGCATATACACTGCCTCAGTTCTTCCATCTTACTCATCATAGCAACAATTTTACCCAGTAAACAAAGCAGATAGCTAGCAAGAAAGAAAAGGCAAGGTTCCTCTACCAAAGTGACGAAAAAAATTCTTGCAGAAAATGTGAAGAATTCTGCTACCTTCTTTGTATGATTCTCATATGCAAAATAAACTCATAGGGAAACTATGGGGAAATATTTACATTACTCTATCCAAATATGTGGTGCAAATTCTCAGGCGATCAGAATTAGCAATCCATTATAGGATCCTTCATTTTACTAACATTAGTGAAACAATCACCAAGTTCAGAATCTTCTAAAAACAAAAGCAATCATGTGAAAATCAAGCAAATTATCAGACTTGACAAATATCTACACCAAGATTTTTGCATCACCTGGTAATTCATGAATGTTTCAATCAGCTCCACAGTCTGAAAAGATCCCAATAAAGTTGATTGATACCTGAAAATCAAGTTCAATCACAAAATGGAGCTAAAAAGCATTTTTTCAAAAAAGAGGGGAAACTTAGAGACTTATATTCTATTACGAGCTACTAATGTTACCATTTGGATAAAATAAGAAATTCTGAACAAACCATTGTTGCATGAACAGAACAAAAATTAAATTTATATAACAAATATCAGAATTTGAATTTACTGACAACTTATGCAGGCTAAGCTTTTGCCACCACCTTAAAAAATACAAGTTAGTGAATTTTTCTTCACGAGCATTGAATTAAATCTAGTATAAAGTGTACTGCATACAAGCTAGGTTTTCTTCATCATGGCCAAACAATTCATGAAAGTGCTTGTTACCTAGTAAGATACTGCAAATGTCAGTAGCACTCTTCTCATATTAGTTTCAGAGCTAATTATTATTCAACCAACTGGTAATCCAACAATTTAAGGCAAGTTACATATTCCAGCATGCTGCACTAACATCACAAATATTAATGTTTTTTTAAGGGTTTAAAATTTTCCTTTTATATCAAAATGTCTTCAAGTAACAGGTAATAGTTAACGTTTTTCCAAGGGTTACATGTACTTGACGTCAAATATACTTGCGTTAGAACTCAAAACATTCACAAACTATGAATTGCATAATTGATGTTCATAATGGCATATAGTTTTAAAACCTGAAAGAATGGCAATTGTGGGCATCATGTTTACAACATGGTGATGAACTTCAAATTTGACAACAGCAACAAAAGATGACACACAGAGTCTTTTCTAATAATCGTTGCTAAAAGATGAAAAATTGAACATACCATCCTACAGTATTATTGTCTACATTGACCTCTCTTAAGCACCTCATCATTTCAAGCTGATAATTGGCCCCATCTGCTTCAATTTCTTCATCTTCTTCTCTAATCTTAACATGACAGTAAAAGGAAAATAATCAGTGCAAGAAGATAGAGAAAACCCTCTCAAACATCAATACCTCCACCCCTCCAACTGAAACCCTCATAGTAGATTTCAATTCAGATTGAAAATAACATTACATACCGGGAAAGGAAAGCAGTTAGTCACTTCAAGCACACTACCAACATCCAAACCAAGAAGTTGGCCTGTAACTAGAGCTGGCGAGAATTCCTTGCAGTGTTTAATTATCTTTAGGATAGCCTGGACAATACCAATTGAGAATAATACAAGAAAAGAATTAGCACCTATACTATTTTTTATATAGTTTTCCTTGTCATTGAGACTAACTAGCCCATGAAAAAGAACATTCAAGAAAGATAAACCAAGATCTCCCTAGCATACTAATTTAGAAAATTCTTGATAGTTTAAGAAAGGGTTTATGACTAGCCCCATACCAGTCTATAACAGGCATATCTTGCTAAACTGGTACGGAACCATTATGGTATATATAAGGACTAGATATGGTATTGTACAAACACATGGTATGAGTGCTATTCCAACTTAGAGTCCTTATCATGGGTCATTTGTAGTGTACCATGCCATCCTCTACCAATGAGGCCTTCTATTTCAATTTTATTTTGAAGATGACCTTGCATGCCTGCAAGTCACCTCTAGGTTCTACAGTCATATTGGTCCTGGCAGTGCAAGAAGACGACAAGACAAATCCTTTTGTGCAACGACTGACTTATTAAAGCTACTCGTTGGTATAAGTTACATCACATAATAAGGTAGATCATGACAGTTGATATCTTAAAATGGCTTTTTTTTCCAAACTAAATGTTTGTGTATCCTGTCCATCTTTTAGGCTTACCACCCCCACCCAAACCACAAAAAACTCCCCCCAAAACTTATTTGGCCCTCATTAATCCTCGTTGCATTTCTAAACCTACTTTTATCTTTAAGGCTTCTTTGAATCTCTCATTTCCAGCTTCATCCTTTGATGGTTTTACTACATGCACATTAGCTTCCTCATATCTGCTGCATTTATCTACCTACAGGTAGTTCTCTATTTCCACAACCCTCACACCAATCCGATACAAACAAACAGCCTAGTTGCCGTTTAGTAGTATTTTCAAGTAAATCTTGCAGGCAGGCATCCAAGATGCCCGCTTGGTTTGCAAACTACATAGGAAGTAGACTTAATTTACCAGCCACATCAAGCTAAAACTATTGATAAGTAGTATCAAGGACAAACAGAACAAGAGCGCACTTTAAATTGGTCTTTTCCAGAAATTCCCATTAGCTCTGCTAAATTAGAACCAAGTTCACCAACTCCTATCACAATTCAATCTTTTCAGAATGAACAAAAAGCCTATTTAAGAAGAAAAGACAAAAGGGAGTCGTGATTCAAATCTTAACATAATTTATAGTGATCTAAAGTATTTATCTGATACAAAACACCAATGAAGTCATCGAATTGCAACCGAAATTAAAAGAAACAAAAAAAGAAACGAAAGAACATAGTGCGAACAAAAAAGTAACAAATAAACAAAAAGAATCAGTTCGATAATTACCAGCCCCTCCATCTGGACAACTCGGAGAGGCGGAGCGACATCCTCCGACGATACGGCTTGAAGGAAAGATCGCGCCATAGCTTCGAAACCAAAACAAAATCCACAGAATTACCACAAAAACAACAGAAAAAGATCCAAAAGAAGGATTTACAATAAATCTGCTGAGAAA
The DNA here is from genome assembly GCA_006176705.1 of Cocos nucifera. Lineage (NCBI taxonomy): Eukaryota > Viridiplantae > Streptophyta > Magnoliopsida > Arecales > Arecaceae > Cocos > Cocos nucifera. Next base: position 1,118,364 of record QRFJ01001855.1, on the reverse strand, counting down.
AACATCGACAACCTAAAAGGAAAGGATTTTTTTTTCTTACTATTCGCCATGCGGGAAGCAGCTATCCAGGAGAAATTAGGGCACGGCGATACACCAAAGAAAAGCGAAAGAGCCACCTTAGGGTTCTCGTTTTTTTTTTAATTTTTGCCTTTAGTTTTATAACGACACGGACTCGGTCGTGTTGATCTTAGAACAGCAAGCAGCCTTTTTGACAAACAACAACCTCCCACGTAAACTACAAATACATCGTAGTCGTCCATCTGAGATCAGAAGGCTTCGAATACTCTGATCGGGATTCCACGAATTAAGCGATAAAAACTATTTAAAGGATGCAACTGGGATTTCCGAACCCTAGATGGATCCTTCTCGGAGGACGAGAGGAGGCTTCTTCTTCTAAGCTTCTCTCAGCTCTTCTCCAAGGGATTTCTCTTGGAGATAAATCCAAGGAAAGGATCCAAAGATCTAAAGGGCATCTCAGAAAGCCAGGGCTCTGATTCCATGGGTTCATGGCTCGCTATGATGCTGATATTATTTTATTTTCTCCACATTTCTTCTTTTTATTAGCTATTTTTCAGTTACTTTTTGAGATCTATTTGGAGTTTCTGGATTTGTTAACAGGAATACATGTATTTTTTTTCTAAAATTAAATGTGGACAAAGGAATCATCATCTAAGTGCAAGATTTATGCTTTTCTTTTTTTTTTAATGCATATTTTATTTAGGAGAAATATTTGATTTTGCAAGTTTTATGTAGAAAAAACCTTTTGTAAATTATTTTACATTGATGTAATAGACAAATAGCTGTTATCATCATGAAGTTTTATAAGATTTTAGTGGCTTTGTGTTCAAGGATTTCTTTGGAACTCGCTTTATCCTTTTCTTTTAAAAACGCAATTAAAGATAATGAAATTAAAAATTTATTTTAAAAAAAAAAAAAAAACTAAAGTTAACTGCAACCAGCTATGCTGCCATAATATATCAAACTAATATCATCACGTAAAAAGATAACATTGCAACCAACAACCATCTTTACAGCAAAATAGACACTTAGTGATTGAAGTAGGCTAAAATAAAGATAATATAGCTATGATAGCGAGATGATCAGGTGAGCTGAAATACTTAATAATTGAAGCAAAAATAAAACAACATAAACCAGTACTTACATTTTTTTTTTGGGTAAAGAACCAGTGCTTAAAACTTGAAGCATGAAAGCAATTGAAGCATGGTGTGCCATTTAAAGCAGCTTTGTGGCAGTTGAATGAGGAGAAGCAAAGATTTCAGCAAAGAAGCAAAATATCCTGAAACACCTTGTTCCTATAACCCACCATCCATAAGAGAAGATAACCAGATGAATGGCCCACCATCTATAAGGGAAGAGGAAGACCATAATTTAAAAAAAAAAAAAGAAAAAAGAAAAAAGAAAAAAAGAGAGAGAATAAAAAAATATAAAATGACTTAAAAAGACCTAAAATGGTGATACTGATATAAAAGTAATTGCACAAGATGAAATTTTAGAAGACATAAAAAGATATAGAGATTAAGTCCGAGTGAACTTAAAGAAACAAGAATCATAACTTAGACTTGTAGACGCCATATAGGAAAAGAGGATGTATAGAAAGCTTAAATAAAAGAAATAATTTTGTGCAACAATTGAGATAGAAAGCTATAATAAATCCGTTGATATAATGATATTTTGATGATGATATAATACAGTCAATTTTCAGATTTAGATTGATTTAATATCCATCTAGGATAGCTATTGATTTAATGCTATGGCTATTGATTTAATGCTATGGCGATTGACCCACATTAATAGTGGGATGCTAGTCTACAATCTTTCATCCATTTATATAGATGATGTCAATAATTTACCATCCTCATAGTCATACTAGATGATTTGATGGCTTATAAATGCTGCTAAGGTCGGGATCAGGCTCTTACCATTGCTCGTCAATACTTCAAGATGAGATCGATATTTTATCGTCTTACCTATCAGCACTTCAAGTTAAGATCGGTCCTCTATCATCATGTTTATCAGCACTCTACATCAAAATTTGATTTTAACCAGCATGCCCGTGAGCACTCTCTCAGGCTGAGATTGGGTTAATACTGACATCGCCAATACAGTCAAATCGGATTAATACCGACCTACCAATATAACAGTTGATCTTTCATGAGAGTACCAGCTACTCTTCAGTTATGTCATAGCTATCTTCCAACTATGCTATAACTAATTTTCATAAAGACAAACTATCCATGATCGACACATAACTGTCATTTCGTTACAACAAATTAATGGCCTAACAGTCTAAGTAAATCCTCTCTATAAATAGAGAGGCAGGATACTCTTTATTGGGGATGTCTGGCTAAAACACCATCACCTCAGGATCTGATATCCTTTTGTTGATAGCAGGAAGAAAGAAAAAATAAAACGAGAACACGATTAGGTATGTGGATTAGCTCAAGTGCTAGCTTCATGGGGCATGCAAGTTTCATTATGAAAGAGAAAAATAAGTACAAGAGAAGAATATCTACTCTCAACTCTCATATATAAAACATCTCTCAAGTAGGAGCTATCCTCATAAAAGCTCTTTCAAAAATTCCTAAGAAGATCCTCAGTAGCTATATCATGCCTAATGGCCACTCATACGGTCGTTGCCTCGCTCTGCCTGATGCTCTACTTTGTCTCGATCCTTTGCCTTCATCTACTCTACAGGTTGCACGTGCTAAGCGCTCTGTCAAACTCCTCTCAGCAGCTGTCGAAGCCTCTCTGTGCATCGCTTCAATTTTCACAACACCATCCCCTTAAATAGGCTGAGAATCCTCCCATATCAGCTATTCATGGGAGTCCTCACAAGACTCTATCTCCCAATACAAGTTCAATAGGACTTTGATTGCATCTAGAGCATCTTCCAGCCGATGGATCGCGATTGCAGCCCTCCGTAGCCGCTAGATCATGCAAACAAGCTTTATAATATCTGTGAACCCTGTGAATGCACCCAGTTCATGTGTAAGAGGCCATAGATCCCATGGACTAGCTCCTCGCAAGCGTGCTACCCCCTGTGCATGCCTGCATGGGCCTGGGCCGTGCCTACACGTGCACCCGATTGGGCAACGTGCGTGGCCGCTTAGGCATGGGTCATGCAATGTGGGTGGCTCTGGGCCTGGGCCATGTGCAAGCGCACGCCCACCTGGGCTAGGGCCGCTCGCCCATGGTTGCCTGTGCATGCCCATGCATGGCTAGCCCACACGCCCATGCATGCTTAGGCCAAGCCTTGCGGGCCTACATGCCTGGGCTGCCGTGCTGCAAGCCCCACAAGCTGCGCACTACAGGCCCCACTTGCCATGCACTATGGGCCTCATTAAAAATATCTTTTTGGGCTCATTGCAATGTGCTCTTTGAGCTGGACTTCTCTATATCTGGGTTTTGCTCTATTGTGGATCGAATTCTAGACATCAAATCCTAACAATCTCCATCTTGACTTGATATTCAACCACTATTTAACTTTGAGAGCTTTTGGATCCTCTCGCCTCCATGCCCTGGGGCAATTGCATGCTACTCATGGAGGGCAAACATGAGAGTTGAGCCAGACCGCTCGATTCTATCTCTATCATGTGCCATGCTCCACCTGACTTGAGATCTCCTCGGGGTAGCCTTTTAGCAATGTCGCTCATCCTTCCGAGTCTCCCATCTCGTGTCTGATCTATCTTTACCTGAAGCTCCATCTCATACTAGGCTCCTACTGGCATCTTTCATATAGATAACTTCTCCTTGTACAAGAGAATATCTATCAATCCTTCGTGGTTGATCTCCACCTTGATTGTGCTTATCTTCTCCATCTTCAATTTTGATCATCACCGCCACAACCTGTCCCAATACCAATCCAGCTCTGATACCAATTGTTAGGGATGTTTGGCCACAACACCACCACCTTAGGATTCAGTATCCTTTTATTAATAGCAGGAAGAAAAAAATAAAATGAGAACACAATCAGGTACATGGATTAGTCCAAGTGCTAGCTCCATGGGGCATGCAAGTTTCATTATGAAAA
>QRFJ01001855.1:890247-1113555 GCA_006176705.1 Cocos nucifera | reverse complement strand
AAAAAAAAACTACAATAGGAGAATACCCACTCTCAATTTTATATTATAAAACCTCTCTCAACTAGAAGCTATCCTCATAAAAGCTCTTTAAAAAATCTTTAAGGAGACCCTCGATGGCTGCATCATGCCTAACGGCCACTCATATGGCCATTGCCTCACTCTACCTAATGCTTTACTTTGCCTCAATGCTCTATCTGCATCTGCTCTGTGGGTTGCACATGCTCGACACTCTATTGAACTCCTACTACATGCACATTAGCTTCCTCATATCTGCTGCATTTATCTACCTACAGGTAGTTCTCTATTTCCACAACCCTCACACCAATCCGATACAAACAAACAGCCTAGTTGCCGTTTAGTAGTATTTTCAAGTAAATCTTGCAGGCAGGCATCCAAGATGCCCGCTTGGTTTGCAAACTACATAGGAAGTAGACTTAATTTACCAGCCACATCAAGCTAAAACTATTGATAAGTAGTATCAAGGACAAACAGAACAAGAGCGCACTTTAAATTGGTCTTTTCCAGAAATTCCCATTAGCTCTGCTAAATTAGAACCAAGTTCACCAACTCCTATCACAATTCAATCTTTTCAGAATGAACAAAAAGCCTATTTAAGAAGAAAAGACAAAAGGGAGTCGTGATTCAAATCTTAACATAATTTATAGTGATCTAAAGTATTTATCTGATACAAAACACCAATGAAGTCATCGAATTGCAACCGAAATTAAAAGAAACAAAAAAAGAAACGAAAGAACATAGTGCGAACAAAAAAGTAACAAATAAACAAAAAGAATCAGTTCGATAATTACCAGCCCCTCCATCTGGACAACTCGGAGAGGCGGAGCGACATCCTCCGACGATACGGCTTGAAGGAAAGATCGCGCCATAGCTTCGAAACCAAAACAAAATCCACAGAATTACCACAAAAACAACAGAAAAAGATCCAAAAGAAGGATTTACAATAAATCTGCTGAGAAAAACATCGACAACCTAAAAGGAAAGGATTTTTTTTTCTTACTATTCGCCATGCGGGAAGCAGCTATCCAGGAGAAATTAGGGCACGGCGATACACCAAAGAAAAGCGAAAGAGCCACCTTAGGGTTCTCGTTTTTTTTTTAATTTTTGCCTTTAGTTTTATAACGACACGGACTCGGTCGTGTTGATCTTAGAACAGCAAGCAGCCTTTTTGACAAACAACAACCTCCCACGTAAACTACAAATACATCGTAGTCGTCCATCTGAGATCAGAAGGCTTCGAATACTCTGATCGGGATTCCACGAATTAAGCGATAAAAACTATTTAAAGGATGCAACTGGGATTTCCGAACCCTAGATGGATCCTTCTCGGAGGACGAGAGGAGGCTTCTTCTTCTAAGCTTCTCTCAGCTCTTCTCCAAGGGATTTCTCTTGGAGATAAATCCAAGGAAAGGATCCAAAGATCTAAAGGGCATCTCAGAAAGCCAGGGCTCTGATTCCATGGGTTCATGGCTCGCTATGATGCTGATATTATTTTATTTTCTCCACATTTCTTCTTTTTATTAGCTATTTTTCAGTTACTTTTTGAGATCTATTTGGAGTTTCTGGATTTGTTAACAGGAATACATGTATTTTTTTTCTAAAATTAAATGTGGACAAAGGAATCATCATCTAAGTGCAAGATTTATGCTTTTCTTTTTTTTTTAATGCATATTTTATTTAGGAGAAATATTTGATTTTGCAAGTTTTATGTAGAAAAAACCTTTTGTAAATTATTTTACATTGATGTAATAGACAAATAGCTGTTATCATCATGAAGTTTTATAAGATTTTAGTGGCTTTGTGTTCAAGGATTTCTTTGGAACTCGCTTTATCCTTTTCTTTTAAAAACGCAATTAAAGATAATGAAATTAAAAATTTATTTTAAAAAAAAAAAAAAAACTAAAGTTAACTGCAACCAGCTATGCTGCCATAATATATCAAACTAATATCATCACGTAAAAAGATAACATTGCAACCAACAACCATCTTTACAGCAAAATAGACACTTAGTGATTGAAGTAGGCTAAAATAAAGATAATATAGCTATGATAGCGAGATGATCAGGTGAGCTGAAATACTTAATAATTGAAGCAAAAATAAAACAACATAAACCAGTACTTACATTTTTTTTTTGGGTAAAGAACCAGTGCTTAAAACTTGAAGCATGAAAGCAATTGAAGCATGGTGTGCCATTTAAAGCAGCTTTGTGGCAGTTGAATGAGGAGAAGCAAAGATTTCAGCAAAGAAGCAAAATATCCTGAAACACCTTGTTCCTATAACCCACCATCCATAAGAGAAGATAACCAGATGAATGGCCCACCATCTATAAGGGAAGAGGAAGACCATAATTTAAAAAAAAAAAAAGAAAAAAGAAAAAAGAAAAAAAGAGAGAGAATAAAAAAATATAAAATGACTTAAAAAGACCTAAAATGGTGATACTGATATAAAAGTAATTGCACAAGATGAAATTTTAGAAGACATAAAAAGATATAGAGATTAAGTCCGAGTGAACTTAAAGAAACAAGAATCATAACTTAGACTTGTAGACGCCATATAGGAAAAGAGGATGTATAGAAAGCTTAAATAAAAGAAATAATTTTGTGCAACAATTGAGATAGAAAGCTATAATAAATCCGTTGATATAATGATATTTTGATGATGATATAATACAGTCAATTTTCAGATTTAGATTGATTTAATATCCATCTAGGATAGCTATTGATTTAATGCTATGGCTATTGATTTAATGCTATGGCGATTGACCCACATTAATAGTGGGATGCTAGTCTACAATCTTTCATCCATTTATATAGATGATGTCAATAATTTACCATCCTCATAGTCATACTAGATGATTTGATGGCTTATAAATGCTGCTAAGGTCGGGATCAGGCTCTTACCATTGCTCGTCAATACTTCAAGATGAGATCGATATTTTATCGTCTTACCTATCAGCACTTCAAGTTAAGATCGGTCCTCTATCATCATGTTTATCAGCACTCTACATCAAAATTTGATTTTAACCAGCATGCCCGTGAGCACTCTCTCAGGCTGAGATTGGGTTAATACTGACATCGCCAATACAGTCAAATCGGATTAATACCGACCTACCAATATAACAGTTGATCTTTCATGAGAGTACCAGCTACTCTTCAGTTATGTCATAGCTATCTTCCAACTATGCTATAACTAATTTTCATAAAGACAAACTATCCATGATCGACACATAACTGTCATTTCGTTACAACAAATTAATGGCCTAACAGTCTAAGTAAATCCTCTCTATAAATAGAGAGGCAGGATACTCTTTATTGGGGATGTCTGGCTAAAACACCATCACCTCAGGATCTGATATCCTTTTGTTGATAGCAGGAAGAAAGAAAAAATAAAACGAGAACACGATTAGGTATGTGGATTAGCTCAAGTGCTAGCTTCATGGGGCATGCAAGTTTCATTATGAAAGAGAAAAATAAGTACAAGAGAAGAATATCTACTCTCAACTCTCATATATAAAACATCTCTCAAGTAGGAGCTATCCTCATAAAAGCTCTTTCAAAAATTCCTAAGAAGATCCTCAGTAGCTATATCATGCCTAATGGCCACTCATACGGTCGTTGCCTCGCTCTGCCTGATGCTCTACTTTGTCTCGATCCTTTGCCTTCATCTACTCTACAGGTTGCACGTGCTAAGCGCTCTGTCAAACTCCTCTCAGCAGCTGTCGAAGCCTCTCTGTGCATCGCTTCAATTTTCACAACACCATCCCCTTAAATAGGCTGAGAATCCTCCCATATCAGCTATTCATGGGAGTCCTCACAAGACTCTATCTCCCAATACAAGTTCAATAGGACTTTGATTGCATCTAGAGCATCTTCCAGCCGATGGATCGCGATTGCAGCCCTCCGTAGCCGCTAGATCATGCAAACAAGCTTTATAATATCTGTGAACCCTGTGAATGCACCCAGTTCATGTGTAAGAGGCCATAGATCCCATGGACTAGCTCCTCGCAAGCGTGCTACCCCCTGTGCATGCCTGCATGGGCCTGGGCCGTGCCTACACGTGCACCCGATTGGGCAACGTGCGTGGCCGCTTAGGCATGGGTCATGCAATGTGGGTGGCTCTGGGCCTGGGCCATGTGCAAGCGCACGCCCACCTGGGCTAGGGCCGCTCGCCCATGGTTGCCTGTGCATGCCCATGCATGGCTAGCCCACACGCCCATGCATGCTTAGGCCAAGCCTTGCGGGCCTACATGCCTGGGCTGCCGTGCTGCAAGCCCCACAAGCTGCGCACTACAGGCCCCACTTGCCATGCACTATGGGCCTCATTAAAAATATCTTTTTGGGCTCATTGCAATGTGCTCTTTGAGCTGGACTTCTCTATATCTGGGTTTTGCTCTATTGTGGATCGAATTCTAGACATCAAATCCTAACAATCTCCATCTTGACTTGATATTCAACCACTATTTAACTTTGAGAGCTTTTGGATCCTCTCGCCTCCATGCCCTGGGGCAATTGCATGCTACTCATGGAGGGCAAACATGAGAGTTGAGCCAGACCGCTCGATTCTATCTCTATCATGTGCCATGCTCCACCTGACTTGAGATCTCCTCGGGGTAGCCTTTTAGCAATGTCGCTCATCCTTCCGAGTCTCCCATCTCGTGTCTGATCTATCTTTACCTGAAGCTCCATCTCATACTAGGCTCCTACTGGCATCTTTCATATAGATAACTTCTCCTTGTACAAGAGAATATCTATCAATCCTTCGTGGTTGATCTCCACCTTGATTGTGCTTATCTTCTCCATCTTCAATTTTGATCATCACCGCCACAACCTGTCCCAATACCAATCCAGCTCTGATACCAATTGTTAGGGATGTTTGGCCACAACACCACCACCTTAGGATTCAGTATCCTTTTATTAATAGCAGGAAGAAAAAAATAAAATGAGAACACAATCAGGTACATGGATTAGTCCAAGTGCTAGCTCCATGGGGCATGCAAGTTTCATTATGAAAAAAAAAAAAACTACAATAGGAGAATACCCACTCTCAATTTTTATATATAAAACCTCTCTCAACTAGAAGCTATCCTCATAAAAGCTCTTTAAAAAATCTTTAAGGAGACCCTCGATGGCTGCATCATGCCTAACGGCCACTCATATGGCCATTGCCTCACTCTACCTAATGCTTTACTTTGCCTCAATGCTCTATCTGCATCTGCTCTGTGGGTTGCACATGCTCGACACTCTATTGAACTCCTCTCAATGACTGTCGGAGCCTCTCTGTGCATTGCTTCAATTTCCACAGCACCGTCCCCTTAAATAGGTTGAGAATTCTTTATCAACTATTCACGAGAGTCCTAATAGGACTCTATCTCCCAATATAGGTCCAATAGGACTCTGATCGCGTCTGGAGCATCTCCCAACCAATGGATCACGATCGTAGCCCTCCGTGGTCGTTGGATCATGCAAACAAGCTCCATAATATCTGTGAACCCCGTGAATGCACCCGGTCCATGTGCAAAAGGCCATAAACCCCATGGACTACCTCCTTGCGAGTATGCTGCTCTCTGTGTGTGCCCGCCTAGGATTGGGTCATGCCTGCATGTGCACCTACCTATGCTTAGGCTATAGTAGCATGCATGGCGACCTGATCCTGGGCCGCATAGTGTGGGCGGCTACCTGGGCCTGGGATGCGTGCGAGTGCATGCTTGCCTAGGCCAAGGCCACTCGTCCACGGTTGCTTGTGCATGCCCACACATGTCCATGCACTACAGGCCGTGCCCATGCAAGGCTGGCCCACATGCCCATGTGTGTTGAGCCCCATGGGCTTGCAGGCCTAGGCCGCATGCTATAGGCCCCACTTGCCGCGCACTATGAGCCACACTAAAAATATATTCCCGGGCTCCTCACGACATGCTCTTCGAGTTAGACTTCTCCATATCTGGGTTTTACTATATTATGGGTCGAATTTGAGGCATCAAATCCTAACACTCTTATGGAAGGTAAGTTTAAGATTCATAGAGTCAAAACTTTGTCAAAATCTTCTCTCAACCTTTTCACTAAAAGAAGATCTAAAAGAATAATTAAAAGAAATAAGAAAAATTGTAACAAAAGTTTTGAAGTTGATTGGCATAGCCTCGTCGGGATGATGATTGATGACCTCTCATTCTTTCTTCAAACTTCTCAGAGCATGCTAAGCTTTCTCTTTCTTCTTCCTCTTTGGATCTGATCTTGAAGATAGAGTAGGCATGGTGGAGATGGTGCAGGAAACACAACTCTCTTCTAAGCTTCTCTTTCTTAGAAGCCAACCCAAAACTCAAGCTATGTTGCCGCTCCCCTCTCTTGTGCCACCCCTCTCTCTTTGATGTTGATTTCTTATGGCTTGAGGTCCTTTAAATAAAGTTAGGATTGGGGTCAATGTGGTCCTTTTATCTTGATTTAATTCCATGTAGAGCTCTCTTAATTTGGTAGAATATTTTCCCTCCTTTGGAATTAATTTCATGAAACAATCTGCCTTATCTGTGCTTGCCACCCCCTCTCCTTGTGCCGCCCACTTTATGGTTGCTGCCCCCTCTTATGTGGTGCTAGGGCTTCTCTCTCATGCACCTAGGGTTAGAGTTTCAAGGGGTGTATGGCCAGCTAGGGTTCTAGAGCTCCAGGGTTTCAAACATCTCCGATGATTTGAGTTTACCTATCAAATAAGAAAGACATATTATCATTAAACTTCTAATGGGTATAAAATTATTTTGGTGCTTAGATTGATTAGTCAACTCGACATCTACTTTTCATAAATGTGCTCTAATTTCATATTTTTCAAAAATACATAATTTTGCAAGAAAGTCCACTTTAGTTATGAACTTAGGGTTTCTAGAAGATGTTAGCATCATTAACCACCTAATGATATTACAATGCTTTACATGGGGAATTGATAGGCACATAATGACCTTTGGTTATTATCCTTATATCGTTATTTGTCGGAAAAAAATTACAATCATAATATATTATCATTCGAGAAATATATCTAGAAAATTGGCTATAAATTTATAATTACTAGCACTACAAGAAAGCAGGTTGTTAAAGATGGCTTAACACCATCACTAATAAGCAAATCCCCATCACTAATACTATTAGTGATGGACTCTCAACGCTAAAAGCTCCTTGGAAGTAAGGTCATCACTAATTATCATGATTAGCGACTATAAGAATCTCATCGCTAATATAAATAATTAACGATGGTATTAGTGACAATAAAGCTATCGCTAATATTTTTTTATTTTAATTTTTTATAATTAAAATTATTAGCGATGATAATGCTGATGCTAATGCCATCATAATAGTCTTTACCGATACATATCAGCGTTGCTAATACCATTGCTAATAGTATTTTATTTTTTAAAAAAATTATATTAACTTTTTTAAAATTTATTTTAATCATAATAATAAGCAATTATATTTTTTAAAATCTATTATAAATAAAATAATAATTATTTATTATAATTATAAATATAAAATTAATTATATTATATTAAAAATATAAATTTTATAAATTTATAAATTTATACAGCTTTATAAGTATCAAAATTACATACATATAAAAAAAATCATGTAAGATCTTCCTCGTCATCCTCCTTATCATTCTATTGCTCCTGTACGTCCTTTCTAGTAGTTGGTGGATGAGAGCCAGATGTTCCAACATCCTGTAATGAAGAAAGATAAAATATTAATATAAATTTTAATACGAAAGCATATGTATCGATACAAGGCATATATTTTGATATACTATTTTGATTCTCAAATAAATTATTCCTACATATTTCATTCAATGATACGAAGTTATAGACAATCCTGATCCATTAATTGGATGGTTAGATTAAATTTTTATCTCCTAAATCCTCTTTTTGGACTCAAGTCTAAATATGTGAAGCTTCTAAATATAAAAATTTAAAATCAAGTAAAGAAAATTATTATTAGACTTACATATTATGATAGCTGTGATAATGAGCCCAACTGATCATGCATATATGGGTTCCAAAGAATCTCAATGATTGAATCAAGGATAGCATCTCGAAAGCTTTGAGGTCACTGGCTCTAAAGTCTCTGCATGACCTCCTCCATATATGCATCACCCCATATTTGAGTCATTGAGGTCTAAGAGAAGGATGTTGAAAAATATTGAGCTACTAGAGGATTGAAGCTATAGCCAAATCCTATGATCCGGCTCCTACTCACCCTTCTGGTGGCCCTGAGCCATCCCTCGAGGTCACAAAAGGGTTGAGAGGATGGATCCTCACCGTACCACGATGCGAGATACTCTACATAATCCACCTATACAGTTTTGAAATTCATTAGTCCATATATATTAGTATATATAAAAATTTAATAAATAATATTTTAAGTTATTATCATGATCTATCAAGATCTAGGATCTAAGTAATTACTAATCCTCCTAGATTGGTGTATGGACTCCCATATCTGCAGCTGCCCTGGTGTACAACCTAGCTGTCGTGTCTATAATAACTAAATAATAAAAATAAATAAATTAAAATATACATATGATCAATTCAATATGAAATTAATTTAAGTATAGAATTTTTATCAATCTATCGGCTATAATATGTATGCCAACAGAGCCACCTATGTACTTGATCGGTTGTTGCTGGGTGGTTTGATTCTACTGTGCCCTCTGCCACCTACCAGATACTCCTCAGTGCTCCATTGGTCATAGAGGGCCTCCTATATGTTTGCTCGTATCTAGTAATCTATATAAGACTTTCAGTCTGATGGTGACTCAGCATTAGAGTGCTCTATAGCGGACTGCTTAAGGCTGTACAGCCCATCCTGGAGCCTATGTATGGCCACCTCCTCAAAGGTCCGATGGCTAGCTTTCTCATCCTAAGAAGTCTCGAATCAGTAGTACTCTTGCAAGTACAAGCAAGTATGTATTAATAAATAGAATACAAACCTACCATAAATTTAAAAATTAAATATCTTTAACTTACTAGGAACATCACCTAGATTGCATTATGAGCTCCCGATGGCCAACTGGAGAACTCATTCACCAGCCTTAACATCAATCATCGGATGATCTCGATAACTATATGAGGCACCCCAGGCTCTCTAAATGTGCTGTAAAATGGATTTTAAACAATAAATGTTAGACTCTAAAATGGTTAAATTTTAAATATATTTAATAAAAATATAGTATTTATGAACAGCTCTAAATGTGGACGAGCTCTCTATCCTCCAGTCGAGTCGGAGATGTCGCGAGTCGAGTAGGTCCTCTACCATGCTGCTGACTCTGAGAGCCAGATGCTGCTCCATGTGACTGTGGGATCAATGGTAACCCTATATCATCAGAACCTAATAGTATTAAGACATCATAAAGAATATTATATTAGATAATAAGAGATAAAATAACATGAAAGAGAATATCTAAAATATTAGAGTTTATCGTATGGTATGTGTGGGGTAGAACTATGCAAGCTGATTGCATAAAAGCTCTCTTCTCGACTGTAATGGCTCCAGCCTCTGGAAGACATGATCTATAATCTTTGAAAATAAAAATAAATAGATTTATAATTATAGATGATAATGCAATATTTAAAATGATGCAAGATAAGTATTTAAAATGATTCAAGATAATATAAGAAATAAAATGATACAAGAAGGTTGCGGCAATTCTGAGTTTGTGAGAGAAATCTCTTAAGACTAAGATCGAGAGAATGAGAGCGGCCGAAGGTGGTGTTTCAGATGCGAGATATAAGAGCTTGGATATGCGATGATTCTGCTTGTTCGATACATCATAGATTGGATCCAAACCAAATCCGTATTTCATGGATCGAAACTAACTATGCATAGACTTGATCCAACCCGAATCACCCGTTGGGTCAAGAAATTTGATCATGGATCCAACCGATCTTAGGGGTGGCAATCGGGTCGGGTTGGATCATAAATAGGTAGGCTCAGATATGGATCGAGTCAAAAAATATCAAACCTATACCCGATCTATTTATTAAATAGGTCAGATTTTCAAACATGAATCTAACCTATTTAATAAATAGATTATCCGACCCAACCTATTTATTTATCTATATCATATAATGAAAGTTTATATTAACTACCAAAAAATTAAAAATAGTTAGAACATCAAAGAAGAGAAGAGAAAGAGAAGGCTCAAATTTAATATTTTATCCATAACTAAATCAAAACAACAATAATCGATTATCTGTAGAAGAAGGCCATCTAAGATTATTGCTATTAAAAATAGTTGAATCAGCAAAAAGATATCCCAAAATCATCATAGCCTCTCTACACAAATCTTAAAGCAAACATCTGCACATAGGCCATATTGCATATTTTGACATCCATCATAAAAAATAGAAATCAAAAGAATATAAAATAGTAACCAAGTTACCTTTTACTGCAAAAGATGAGAGAGCTACTGAGCACTTAGGTCTAGTACATATTGATGTATGTAGACCATGCAATGAGCATTAGTGCTGATATTTCTACTTCATCACTTTTATAGATGATCTATCCAGATATGGATATATTTATCTGATGAAATATAAGTCAAATTCATTTAAAATATTTAAAAGATTTTGAAGTGAAGTAAAAAAATAAACTGAAAAGAGTATTAAAATTCTTCGATCGGATCGAGGAGGTGAATATCCATGCAGTAAGTTCTTGATATATCTAGAAGAGAATAGGATTTTCTCACAGTGGACTTCTCTTGGCACACCACAGCATAATTGTGTATTAAAAAGTAGAAATCAAATCTTATTGGACATGGTTCAATCCATGATGGGGTCTACTAGTCTGCTTATTTTATTTTGAGATTATGCTCCTGAGACTGCATGTTATATATTGAACAATATTCCAAGTAAATCATTACAAAGACTCCATATGAGATATGGATTGGGCGTAGGCCTACACTCTCTCACCTACGGGTTTGGGATTGTCCGACCTATGTCAAACGTTTGCATATAGATAAGCTTGGATCTCAGTTTGATAAGTATATATTTATAGAATTTTCCAAAGAAAGTAAGGATTACTATTTCTACCATGTTGAAGAACAAAAGGTGTTCGTCAGCCTTAAGGCAATCTTTTTAGAAAAAAATTTCTTGATGAAAGAACTGTTGCCTCTAAGATTGAACTTGATAAAGTTCAACAGATAGAAAAATCGATACCTGTAGCTGAACCTAAGTCGGATTTGATTAGATCAGATTGAAAACCCAATATACCAGCACTATTAAGGCGATCTAGTAGAGTACTGTATCATCTGGATAGATACTATGATTTCTTAGTCTAAGACGGTGATCCCATCGAACTTGATGAGAATGATGAGGATTCGATCACCTATATGGATGCTATGCAGAGATCTGATTTTGAGAAATGGTTTGAGACCATGAAATCCAAAATAGAGTCAATGAAAGTCAATGATGTGTGGACATTGATTGATCCATCTAAAGAAGTTAAACCCATTGGATGTAAATGAATCTTCAAAAGAAAAAGAGGCACAAATGAAAAGATGGAGACCTATAAAGTCCATCTAATTGCTAAGGGGTATCGTCAACGTTATTGTATTGACAATGATGAGATATTTTTTTTATGGCAATGCTTAAATCTATTTAGATTATGCTTGCGATTACTGCCCATCTTGACTATAAGATCTGACAGATGGATATGAAGATAGCTTTTCTGAATGGAGAGCTGACTGAAGAGGTGTATATGATATAATCTGAGAGATTCACATCCACATATGAGTCCAAGGTATGTAGGTTTTAGAGATCCATTTATGGACTAAAGTAGGCATCTCGGAGTTAGAACATGTATTTTAATAAAGTAATTAAAATGTATGATTTCGTTAAGAATAGAGAAGAATCCTGCATTTATAAATGGGCAAATAGTCCAATAGTAGTATTTTTTATCTTGTACGTGGATGATATTCTCTTAATCAAAAATGACATCCCCATACTGCAGAAAATAAAAATCTGATTGTTATCACAGTTCTCCATGGACTTAGATGAAGCATCCTACATCTTAGGGATGAAGATCTATAGGGATAGATCTAAAAGGATGCTTGGATAATTCCAGTTCACGTACATAGATACTATGCCAAAAAAGTTTAGCATAAAAAATTTTAATAAGGGTCATCTTTTGATAGATCATGAAATTTTTCTCTCTAAAAAGGATTATCCGATAACTTCTGAAGAGAGAAAGCATATGAATAAAGTTCCATATGCTTCGATAGTGGGATCTATCATGTACGTCATAACATGTACGAGATCAGACATGACATACTCACTAGGAGTAGTGAGTAGATACCAGTCTGACCATGGAGAAAATTATTGAAAAGTAGTTAAAACTATCCTTAAGTATTTGAAAAATACTAAGAATCAATGGTTGATTTATGATGAGTCAGATCTAAAATTTATGCAGTTTACAGACTTCAATTTTCAATCTGACCATGATGACAGCAGAAGCATGTCAGAATATATTTTTACTCTAAATGGTGGAGCCATCTACTGAAAGAATTTCAAGCAGAATACTATGGTAGACTCTATTTGCGAAGCAGAGTACATCGCAGCATCAGATGTCGCGAAGAAAGCTATGTGACTGAAAAAATTTATCACCAAGCTTGGAGTAGCACCCTCTCTTGATGGTTCGGTCCTGCTCTACTGCGACAGCACCGATGCCATTGCTCAAGTGAAAGAACCAAAGGCACATTAGCGAACAAAGCACATTCTACGCCACTTCCACCTGATTCAAAAAATCATGGATAGAGGTGACGTCAACCTTCAGAAAATTGATGGAAAGAAAAACTTGACCGACCCCTTCACTAAAGTCCTAACGATTAAGGAGTTCGACAATCATAAGTCAAAGATGGGTATTAGATACTATGCCGAGTGGCTTTAAGATAAATAAAAGTTGTTGAAAAATGTATCCCAAAGTCAATCGTTAATCTATTGATGGTTAAGCTATATTGTATCTGTAATTGATTCATTAATAAATAAAATATATTTTTGACATTTTTCATCATAAAGTATTTATCTTTTAACAAACTTCATTTTTATGATGAAGTCCTTAGGACTATTTAGCTTCGATAAAAAGAGAATTTATCAATTAGTCCTTAAATTTGTTCATGATCAAATGATAGGCTGTTAATTAGGACGACGGCTTCTATCTAGTATAGGTCGCTGTATGTCATATGGACTGGTTATCCTCTTAACCACAGAATGTGGAGACACTGGTATGACATATAGGTGAGATGTATGGATACATTATCATTGAACGTGACCAACTCTAGAATATTCTGCTATCAAGAATATCTCTGATAGGATATAGGTATAAGTATTCCTTAGATCTGAGATCACCTCAGTGATTTGCAAGCAATTCACTATGCTTTGGTACCAGACTAACTAAATTTCTAATTTAATAATGGAAGGCTTCTGGGCACAATCAAGTACTTTAAAGTTGGTATGTGATCAAGATGGAATTGATCACTCCAAGAATTGGAGAAGAATATATCACTGTATTTCTATATAGCAAAATCTTGATCAGAGTAATCCATCAGATGGATTTGATATTTTGAAATATAATGTGAACAACCTGATCAGAGTTGATAGTTGAACTTTGAGGTATCCTACGAGCATTTTGATTAAGAGAATGAATTATATGAAAACTATATCCGTATGGATTCTAAGGATATTATTCTATACATTCGATCTACCCGACCGTCGCATATCATTGCTAGATGGTTACTTCGATTGGTATAGCAATCTATTTTTATGCTACCGACTTAGGTTCAAACCTATGAGGTCACACATATTAGAGCTCATAGTCTGATCGAATGATTGATCAATGATTGAGAATTATTCTAAGGTTAAATAATCAATATGATTGATGTTTAATCTAGTGTAAGCGTTGCAGGAGGATCGATTAGCAATTAAATTGCTAATTAACTTAATTTGATTAAGTCAGAGGATTAAAATTAAGTTTAATTAAATATAATTTAATTAGATTTAGTTTGAACTTGATTGGATCAAGTCCAATTAGCTTATTGGATAAGCCAAGTGCAAGAAAAAAACTAATTCTAGTTCAACTAAGACTTGAATCAATCCAATTTTTTAATTTGATTAAAAAATTAAATTATAATTAAATCTAATTTAATTAAATTTTTAATTGGATTAGAATCTAATTTAATTTGATTGATTTAGTTTTGATTTAATTTAGTTTGATAAATCATATTTGATCAAGTCATAGATGGAATCCTAGTAAGACTACGATTCCATCTTGCACCATTTTAGCCCTCCACGCCCCACGTCCTATTTCTTCTCTTATTTTATGCGACAAATTCCTTTCTCCCTGATCTTCATGCATGCCCCCCCCCCTCTCTCTCTTTCTCATATGATAATTGAGGTGGAGGACCAAGTCAAAGGAGTTTGTTTTGATTTTGGATTCTATGAGATAGAATCCCAACAAACCTAAACTCTTCCCAATAGGTGGTCCCCCTCTCTATTATTTCCTCTCTTATTCCATGTGAGAAAGGCCCTTTTTTGTGTGCCTCTTCTTGCTAGTACATGCCAAAAATATTGGAGGGGGTGCTCAAGAGTTGGGCGCCCCTTGACTTGTCCTATTTGATCTTTTCTTATTTAGTATTTGACCTAGACCAGGACTCTTCTTTTTATATATATTTTGGATGAATTTTAGCTTGAAATTTTCATGAAATACAGACTTTTGAGAGAGCTTTGAGGTGTGTAAAAATCAAGAAGAGAGAACTTCTGGGCATGGGGATTCAATAGAGACAAAACTAGGTGTCTATGTGAGAGCAAAGAGAAGAAGAGGATCTTCTTCTAGGATTGTTGTATTCACCTTTTTCCTTCCTTTTTCTTTGGATTTTCTGAGAGTGTCTCACATCTGAAACCTCCTCTCCATCTTCTTCTCTTTGAAAGAGTCCAAATCTAAAAAAAAAGACATCTGATCGATCATCAAAGAAAGATCAGCATAATACTAGCATACTGTGCTGATTTCCTACATCAAGATTTTTGATCATACTCGTGGGCTCATGTGGATGACTCCTAGAGGTCAGATTCATGTGCGGCTCATGACTTCATCCTCAAGTCTGGATTAGCAAGTTAGAACATCTAACTTGCTCGGGTATCAGATATAATCTATTATTCTATAGCTACATTAGATGTAGTATTATAGCATATTGATGAGATCAATATGTTAATCTTTTTTTTATATTTTTAATTTTTAATTTAATATCATGCTTTGATCATATAATAAATCTTAGATTTAGGATATTTTTATATTTATTTAAATAAATATTTAATTTATTTAAGTCTTTCACTACATGATCTTGAAAAAATTTTAAAATCTATTCGTGAAATCCTAAATCTGGTTTCTTCACACAAACTGACCTGGATCTGGATCTGAATCAAATCCATATTTCATGGATCGGGGCAAGGTTATGCATGGACCCAATCTGACCTGAATGATCCATTAGGTCAAGAAATTTGATTATGGATTCGATCCGATCCGATACGATCCAATTTTCTATTGGACTGAATTTGGATCCAATATTTAGATCTAATCAAAAAATCGGATCAAATTGGGGTCATTCATGATCCAGTCCGATGCAGCCCATTTGCACCCTTAGTTCTACTAAGGATCATTAATTGAAAATTAGCCATCCAAAATCTTTATGATAGTTAAATAAAACATCTAATTAATTAATTAAATTAATATCTAATTAATTAATTATTAAATTAAAATTAATTAATATATTAAAAGAAAAAACTTTTAGCGATTTTGCCAGCAGCCATCGCTAATACTCATCAAAATAATAGGTTCATAAGCACAGGAACGAGGGAACCAAGACTCCGATGGTAGGGGATGGGACTCCGACAGCGTAGATGGGGACTCCAACAGTGTAGATGGGGACTCCAATAGTGCGGAGACTCCGATGGTGCAAGGACAACGAAAGGCAAGGCGGCCACACAGCACAGGAGAACCAAGAGAGGGGAAGAGGAGGGGGGTCGATCGATCGCCGATGGGGGAGATAGAAACTGAGGGCTGATGGGAGGGAGGGGAACAAAGAAGAGAATGAGGGTGGGGGTGGGTTGGTTCAGTCGGTCGTCGATGGGGGGCACGATCATGGGAGAGCGGGAGGGGGGCGGCATGAGCATGGGGTTGTGGGGGGTTGCGGGCACGAGCACTAGAGGGAGAGGGGAGGGAAGACCATCAGAGAGAGGAGGGAAGGAGGGGTGCAATTGCGGGGGACAGCATGAGCATAAGGTTGTGGGGGGTTGCGGGCATGAGCATCAAGAAGGTAGGGAAAGAAAGACTACCAGAGAGATGGGGGAGAAGTGGGGGTGCGATCGTGGGAGAGGGGTAGGGGGCGGCATGAGCACGGGGATGCAGGCACGAGCACCAGAGGGGGGAGGGGAGGGAAGACCGTTGGGAGAGGGAAATTTTTTTTTTTTGGGCAAAAACCTAAGGATGGGGGGTGGGAGGATTGATCACGAAAAATGAAAGAATTTTTAGTGACAGCTACACTCCATCGCTAATAGGCTTGCCTTAAATAATGAAATTATAATTTTTTTTTGATGGCTTCTCTTTTGGTTGCCATTCATTGTCAAAAAAAATATTATTATCGGTGGTAGAGTTGTCATCGCTAAAGGCCCTTTTCTTATAGTGTAGGAGAACCACTTCTTAAGTTATGATAGAATATATGCCTTGCTAGATTTACACTGTATAAAAAAGCCTCTTAGACTAAAAGATAATTAAGAAACAATTACAATATTTCTAATGTAGGCTAGGTATTATAATCCATACAAAAGGAGAGAATTCTTATATAATATGTGGTGTAGAGTAATAGAATATAACAACATTTGTGAACCTAAGGTAGTAAGTTTCATACATATATATGTTCATTTCTAGCATTACTTATAAAGAGCCAGTTGAACAAAAGATATGAATGAAAGTGCAAGACATGTTGCCTTCAACCAAACTATCATGTTCTCCATCACTTGTTGGAAAAAACTATACTACTATCACCATAAGAGAAAGAACCAATGAATGTTACTAAAAGATGTAAAAAGAAATAATTTTAATATCAGCCTTTGGTAATACAATGACCACAAATTTGCTCATCAAGCCATGGCACCATCATTCCTCCAGGAAAGAGTTACTTCTATTCATTGACAATGGGATTTCTAGTATGTAAATAAAAACAAGCAATTGCAAATTGGCTCGACAAATGAACTCCAAATACTAGCCAATGAAGAGTCAATATCATTATATTTTCATGTGACATCAGTATATTATACGAGATTTGCAGATTTTATCTTGAGCTCCCATCCATTTGTTGGAAAAAGTATTGTGTTCATAATATATTATGATTTAAGATACATAACAAGAAAACATGGCTAGAAAGATGATTTTTTTAACTATAAAATTTACTTTCCAAAAACATAAGATTATGAAATTTGGTGCATGGTCAGAATCACAAGTTTAATAAAAAGTAGTTTGGACTAGAAAGTAAGAAAGAATGACAAAACTAGTAGATACAAGGTGTTAAAGTCTACAAAGAAAACCAAATTGTTGAATAACATGTGGCATAAAGTAGTGGAATATGTTGACATCTGCAAACTCAAAGAGTATGCTTCATACACATGTCCATTTGTTTTTAACATTATTCACTAAGAGCCAAGTAACTACAAGCTATCAAAGAGGGGTATATCAATTAGTGATGGAATATATTTATATACAAACTCAAAATAGTTTGCTTTGTACACATATCCATTTGCTTTTTGAACTACTTATTGTGAGTTAGCAAAGGGAATGTCATTAAAAAAAAGGATATGAACATCCTACTCTATATCTTTTATTAGAGAAAATTTTATTGATATTGTCCAAAAAAAGTGATAATCAATAAACTCAAATCAACTCGACCTAGCTAAACCTTTATTCCAAACTAGCTAGCATAGGCTACATGAATTTTTTTCCTCCATTTTGCTTAGTTTAGGATCATATTTTTTGAAAAATATTCAGATAATATAAAGTCCTTGCTTACTATTTCATCCCATATGTGTTCTCCAATATCTCTTTATTACTTTTGCACATATTAAATCACTTCTTTATACAAGTATATCTCTCAACCTATGTTGCATATGTCTGACCCATCTAAATTATTCTCCAATTTAACCTAAATTGGTGCACCTTCATCTTTTTATGAGTAACTTCATCTTTTTTATTCTATCTTTTCTTGTATTACCGTACATTTATCTCAATATTCTTTTTTCGACCATATCACTATACTCAAATTGTACACATGATTTTCTAACTACCTAATATTCTGTCATATAGCATTGTTGGCCTTATGGCTATTCTATAAAATTTTATCTTCAATTTGGTAGATATCCTAAAATTATACAATATCCAATTGCACTTCTCTATTTCATTCAACCTGCTCTAATCTATGGATAATATCCTCTTCAATTCCCCCTTCCATATGAATAATCAATTTTAAATACCAAAATAATTATGTCTAAAAACTTTATGATTCTCAATTTTCACTCTACTTTTATCCCTATTTCTAATTTTATTAAAAATGTATTCAATGTATTTTATCTTGATCCTACTTAACCTAAAATTCTTGAATACTAATATATTTCTCTATAATTTCAATTTATCATTAATCTTCATATTAGTTTTATCTACGGAGACTATATATATCATCTATAAAAAAGTATGAACTAGAAATATTATCTTGAAGTGGTGAGCTCAATTATAGCTAGTGCAAAATGATTGGAACTTAGATCAGATCCTTGATACAAAGTTATTGTGATTGAAAATCACCAGCATTACCACTAATTGCCTTTATACTAGTGATTGCTCTATCATATCATATTAGTATATCTAATGAAAACTCCTTTAACACCCCACCATAAGACTTCTTTAAAGACTCCATCATATACTTTTTCTAAGTCAATAAAAATTATGCGAAGATCTTATCTCTTTTTTTTATGCTTTTCTATTAATTTCTAGAGTAGAGTAGCTTCCATGATCGACCTCAAGAATCATTTTTAAAAATTAATTTTGTCATTGCTATCATTTTCATGTGAGTTTGTTTTGATATGCGAGGATCTTTGGATTTGATATTGTTATGTTTTTATCCATTCCTTGGAAAAAATATTATCATGATCATAATCTATTATGATTTAAGATGTATATCAAGAAAACCTTGGTATAAAAATGGATATATATGTATTATAAAATTTAATTTCTAAAAAGGTAAGTTTATGTATTTTGGTAAATAGGCAGAATGACAATTATAATAGAAAACTATCATAGGCTAAAAGTAAAAAAGGATTATAACATCTAGAGGTGTTCAATAGGCATTAATTTACATATCAAATTTCTTTTTTCATTATATTTGGCATATAATAGTAGAATATATTAAAATTTGTAAACCTAAGTTACCTTACTTTATATCCATGTTTATATATTTTTAGTATTGCTCACCTGTAGTAGAATATGCTAAAATTTGTAAACCAACGTTCACATGTTTTATACACATGTTTTTAGTGTTATTCTTTGAGGGCTAGCTCATAATATACCGACAAAAGATAATATGCCAAGTAACACTGAGATATAATGACATCTATATATTAAAAATAACATGCTTTATACATTTATCCATGTTCTTTTAGCAATGCTTACGAAGAGCTAGCTAGTAATATGTCAACAAAAGAGGATTGCTAGGTGACACTAGATAGGGCATTTGGTATAGGATAATCATTCCAATATCAAGAGTGATGCAAGTGAAGATGATAAGATTATTACATTTGGTTGTATTATGATAGTGATCTCAAATCATTTTCACTTCTCAAATCATCATCCAACTTAGTGATGGAAAACTCCATCCTAATGGTTGGCTATGCAAGATCCCCTTAAGATACCAATCTTGGAGGAAAATTTGCGGACACAAATATCCTTCAATCTAATAAAAAAGTTGGTATATTAATATACCTAATATATTACATAAATATAATATATTATATTATATTAATATTATATGTATTATATTTATGATATATATTACATTGTTATATACCATTGTGATTTTTTGTATATTATAAAATTATTTAATAAATTACTTCTATTTATCTTATTTTTTTAATTAAAATAAATATTAGTATCAAAATAATAATATATTATAAGAATAGTGAAACAATTAATTCTATAATAGTAATTGATATATTTTTATAGGATTAATAATTTATATGATTAATAACTATATTTTTATGTAATATATTAATAATTAATAGGTTAATAAATATATTTCATGGAAGATAATATGGATAGTTTTAATATTATATAGTTAGTAATCTTAGATTCCTATAGAGTGTCAAACCAAACAGATTATTTGTAGATATACATAGATCTTTAATCACCGGAATATAGCACATTAAATGGGGTGACCTTAGATCATCAAGAATAAAATTATCCTAGGATAGAAATCAATGATGATCCAAGATCACTTTGATGATCCCATTTATGTCACTAAATGCCAGTAGAATGCATTGACATCTATATATCAAAAGTGATATGCATTATACATGTTCATTTGCAAATACAAGAATAAGGTGCACTGTTTCGAACCAAATAATTATATCTTTTGTTACTTGTTTGATGAAAATTCTGTTGCCATCATTAAAAAAAAAAAAATCAAATTAAATATAAAAAATATATTTCATTGTCGACTTTGGGTGAATCATTCTAACTACAATCTTTGCTTATCAAATCTCAGCATTGTCTTCACTTTGGGAGGAGTCATTTCCATTCATAATTGACAAGGTTTTTGGCATATAGGGAAAGATTGGCATTTGTAAATTAATTGTAGCGAGAATCTCGAAACAATGGTATGTAAATATTTGATAACCCTAAGCTTTTTCATGGGAGATTGGTCTCATAGAAGGGGATTGTTGGTTTTTATCATATGCTCTTAACTATTTGTTGAAAAAAATGTTGGGATTATTGTATCTTGCCATTTAAAATGCATATCAAGAAAATCTTATGGGAAATATATGCATATCTACCATAAGATTTACTTTCTAAAACTATAAAAGTCTCAATTAAACAAGAAAATTAAAAACAACAAATTCTAAAAAATGATAATTACAAGTGCAGATTTTTGGAATATAGAATAATATTTACTTTCTAAAAAGAATATAAAAGCCTCAATCAAACAAGAAAATCAAATACAGAAACTGCTATAATGGTATGCCAGCACTGTAGATATTTTCCCCAGTTTTGTTTCTTCCTCAACTGAAAATATCACTTGGATGGTGCTGAAGTACTCGGATTCTCTATTTTACTATAAAAGGAAACGTTATTATTCTTATTCCAGTCGTTGTGTCCGTTCCCCCCGTCTCTCTCTCCACAGTTTTCACGGGGGTGGGGGGGGGGTGGGGGGGGAGATGGCGTAGGCTAAGGGCGACAAGCTTTCGCGTCTTCCGTTTCTTTCCAATCGATTCGATTCAAGGCAATGGCTCCGCCTAATCGATTCTATCCGTCTCCATTCCTATTCTTCCAGGTAACCAGTTCTTGATTGCTCTTTAATTTGTTCCATTTTGTTACGAGAATTCCCCGTCTAGTTTCTTGATAGAACACGATCCTCAACCGGTTTCCACCCCAATCTCGATCATTTCCGCAGAAAAAAACATGTTTTTTCGTGGTAAAAATTCATTCCGTGAAGCTGTTTTTTGCTGCCAAGATTCCCATTTTCGAGTCGCATTCTTGATCTTGAACCAATGGGGCAGAAAACCAAGGCAAAGGCTCGAACCCATCGAAGGACCAAGCGTCGGGGTTTCGCCTCTTGCTACTCTTCCGATTCTCAGCCGAGCAATCCGAATTGCGATGATGGAGGTGAGGGAGTTGAGTGTAGAGAGCGCTGTGATCACTACAATAAGGACATTGCGGGTTTGAATGTACTTCTATGGGAAATTCACGAAAATTCAGAAGATAATGTGTGCGAAGAATGTTTTTTGGAGGTCTGCAGGGGGGAAACTGATGAAAACTGCAAGGAAAATGAGGAGAAAAATGGAGAAATGACCTGGGACACAATCTTGGATTCTCGAATCATCTGGGTTTGCCTGGATTGTGGACGTTTCTTCTGTGGGGGAGTGGATGGTGACTCCGAACCGCATGGCCATGCCCGTCAACATGCAATACTCAAGGGCCATCCATGGGCTGCACAGTGTGGTGATCCTGATCTTGTCTGGTGTTTTCAATGCAATTCATTGGTCCAAATTCCGGTGCTGGAGGAGGGGATTGAGGAGGTGGAATTGATGGCGAAAGATGAAGATGCAGGTTGTGCAGGTAGAGTGGAACCCGAGAAAGAAACTGATGATGGACTCAAGGATTTGATCATAGAGAGAAGGAAAGCTTATGTTGTTAGAGGGCTCAAGAACCTCGGGAACACATGCTTCTTTAATTCGGTCATGCAGAATATTCTTGCAATGGATGCATTCCGTGATCATGTATTGAGCTCAGAATGGCTTGTTGGGCCTTTTGCTATGGAGATGAAGAATCTTTTTCTTGAAACAACTGCTGCTGAGGATTCTGCACTGAGTCCAACTGCCCTTTTCGTGACCATATGTGCCAAGGCGCCACAATTTGGAGGTTATCAGCAGCAAGACAGCCATGAATTGCTTCGGTACTTGCTTGATGGCTTGTGCACAGAAGAAAAAATTGTAGCCAGTTTTGTATCTTCTGGTGGGAAAGATAAGTCTGCTGCAAATTCAGGGGTTACCTTTGTGGAAACTATCTTTGGAGGGAAATTATCTAGTACCATTTCTTGCATGGAATGTGGGCATACTTCAACAGTTTATGAGCCATTCTTGGATCTTTCATTACCAGTGCCTGCAAAGAAGCTTCCATCCAAAAATGTTCCACTTGCTGTATCTAATAAGAGTATGAGAGAAGGAAATGGGCATCAGAGGCCTGGAGGAGAGAATGCTACTGAAGGATCTCCAGTGATTAAAAGGCAAAAAGCTGAAAGTTTCAGCCCTGCATCAGAATGCAATGAATCCTGTATTCCACCATCTGAGCAAGCTGTTTCTCTGGCAGTGGAAAAAGTACTCATGGGGATAAGATATGATGGACTGGAAGGTGCTAATTCTGCTTCTCAAGTGTGCGATGCTTCCATAGTTCAATATGTTGAGAGTGGACTACTCTTCCAGGGTGAGAATAATTCATCATGTACTTCAGACTCGCAAACTGAGATATGCTCCAAGGAGAAAGTAACATCTTTAGGTTTTTATGGTGAGAACTCTGGACGAGATGAGAACCTTTCTTCATGTATTCAAGATTCTGGTGCTGTAGTACTTCCTTATAAGAAGCGGGATTCAACTCATACTGGAATAAACAGAATGACTCAAAATCAAGAAAATGTGGCTTTTGTCTCTGCAACTGTAAAGGAATGTAGTGCGCAAAGCACATATGCTTGTTCTGGAAAAGGTGACTTGGGTGTCTTTGCTAGCTCATTTGATGAGCCTGAGATCACTTCTGATTGCAAGACAGGAACTGCCACAGGGGAAGATGTAAACATTATTGTGTGCGCCAACAGTGAGTCCTATCAGAATGAGGTTGATGATACCAGTGGTGTGTTGTCAGTTGAAAGTTGCCTGGCCTTATTCACCAAAACCGAGCTTCTTTCTGATGAACATGCATGGCATTGCGAACAGTGTTCTGGTAATTCTCTACTTCATAATCTAGGATATAAAAGAAGCAAAAGCCAAGCTGGTACAAGTCTTGATCAATCAGAAGCATTAAACTCTCAAGTGGATGGAAGTGAAGTCAGAAGTAAAACGGCTTCACTTAGCCTAGAAGTGGATGATGAAAAGATGGCACTTACACCTCTAAACCTTGTTTTAAATGTGGAGAGAGTTGTTAGTGCACACACAACCTGCGATATTTCCCAGAATGCGCTTGACCATACTGCAATATTGGATAATAAAACTTGCAAATATAGACAAGCCAGGAACAGAAAGAGCTCAGAGTCATTAGACCCCATATTAGTTGACCAAACTCAATATGATGGTTCCCAGAAGGATGAAAGTTTTGCTGAATCAGATTATACATCCCAGTATTCATCATGCCCTGCAGCTCAAGAAAATTCCTTAGGAGAGAGCCAAGGAAATCTACAGAGTGATTCTTGTAGCATGAATGACCAGATCCATGTTGGTTCTGGTCGGCCAGCTCAGCCACCTGCCTCTAGTTGCTCGCAAGATCATGGAGAGACAATATTGCAAAGCTCCAGTGATATTGACAGCTTTAGTGAAATTAATCAAATAGGGAAGAAAGGTTCACCGCTGCTGGGTAAGGTTAATCCTACAGAGGATGGCAGGGGTCATGAGATTGAGCCCAAAAGCACGAAGGTTAAGAGGGATGCAACCATAAGGGTTCTTATTAGTGAAGCACCACCTATTCTAACAATTCATTTGAAGAGGTTCAACCAAGATGCTAATGGTCACTTGAACAAACTGAGAAGACATGTTAGCTTCCAAGAGATGCTTGACATGAGACCCTACATGGACATCAGGTATTCTTCAAGTCTCTTTCATATTCTGTACACATCATTTAATTCTACTATTTTTGGAATATTCTTTATTTGGTTAAGCTTGCAGACAATGTGCTCATGATTTATCTCTGCTATAATTGCTCATGATTCTAAACTCTCTACAAAGCAAAATGGAAAAATGGTTTTCTGTTATTGCAACTTAATTAAACTTCTGTTTTCCTCCATATTCAAGGACCTTCAAAGGTTTAGGTTGTGATGACAACATTTTGTAATGGAAATGTTACGAGAATGGAAAATCATATTATTTGAGATTCTCAGGACATAATATAAATGGATGAGCATCTTTGCTTGCTACTGCCACATTTTGTTATAGTTTCTTTAGATGTTCAACAAATACTTCTTAACAGATCCATGATTAAAAATTTGAGATATCAGCTACCATAAATGTCTTAGGTTACACCTAATATTGTTGCAAAAGCTTGTGACATTATTTTGTATATCAAGCATGAAAGATTACATACTATTTTTGTCAAATATAAGACAATGTCTGACAGCTATATAGCTTTAGAGATTACTATGCATCTAAAAGTATGTCATGTCATTGCATAATAAAAGAGGTACAGGTAAACTAACTGCCTCATTAAAAGAGGTAAATGCCTATGAAATCTTTCAACTAAAGTTATAAAGTGTGCTCATTTTGAATTGGAAAATAGAAGTGCCAGGTAAGTAGTCTGGGAATTTTGGCATTATGGTACATGGTTGATTATTACTGCCAAATGTGCTAGATGTGAAATCTTAGTGCTAAATTTCAAAACCAGGGAAAAATTAATAATATATTTATCTTGAAATCATGCTTATAAGTTCACATAGGCCTTAGTTAGTACTTGGAAAATTGAGAAGAATTTATGCCACTTGGCATAACTATGCCAGAATCCAGATTGCCAGGTGTTTCTGCCAATGTTACCAGAACATGTTTTTTCCATGTTCCAGCAGGGACATGACATGAGATGACACTGCTAATATGTTGAGATAGGCCATGGACAAGGCTTTAATAGAGCTTGGCAAACAAGGACTAGACCTTTCAAGGGAGAAAATGACCTATTAAAAACAAAGGAATTTTTTTAAAAAACTCTGATGTTGTGTCTTGTTCCATAGGACAATGTAAAGGTTAAAAGGAGAATAGTCTTGCAGCTGGAGTTATTATTCAAAAGGTTCAGCCAATGAAGGGGGAATATAAGAGAAATACACACACACACATATATATGCATACACACATACATACATACATACATACACACACACACACACACACACACACACACACACACATACAATATATATATACATACATACATATATATACATACATATATATATATATATATACATACATACATACATATACATACATACATACATATGTACATACATACATACATACATACATACATACATACATACATACATATACATACATACATATATACATACATACATATACATATATTATTGGATGGTGCTGATATTCTTTCCTTGAATATCTTCGATATTCTTTTTTAGAATATCTCTGATATTCTTTTCCAGAATATCTCTTTTTAAATTTTAAATTTCTGATTTTTTTCTTGTGTAATCTTGTAATTATTTCTTTTGATTTATTTTCTTAAAGATAGGGATTTAAACCATTAGAATGGTTAATTCCTTATCTATATATTGTATTATCTATAAAAGAAAACATAGATTTCTTAACATGGTATCAGAGCAGGCATAGTCATCCTAAACTACTCACCATAATCGGCCTTTATTGCCGATCACTATTGTCAACCTTCATTGCTGAGTAGTCGACCTTGATTGTCGATTCCTTCATTGTCTTCAAAGGAATTTGGCTTGTTCATAGTCGATCCAATTTTTTGTATGCTTGACCTTTATTGTCGAGTACACAAACCCTTTGATTTGGTGAATTTTTTTTTAGTCCGTGGTAGAAGATGTCAAAAATTTTCAACACTTCTAAGCCAATTGGGTTTTGATCATCCTCCTAATGGATCAAGTGGAGAATTTTAGAGTATGAATTCTTCCTATCGCCTTGATGGGAAGAATTACCTCCAATGGTCACAAATAGTGAAGACATTTTTGAAAGAAAAAGACAAGCTAAGTCATCTGAATGGTATGGGTCCTAGTCAAGAGGATCCAAAGTTTCAAGCATGGGATGAAGAAAATTCCATGATCATGTCATGGTTGTGGAATTCGATGTTATCCGAAATTAGCAAAAATTGTATGTTTCTTTCAACTGCTAAAGACATTTGGGAAATAGTTAGGCAGACATACTCGAAGAAGCAGGATGTAGCAATGCTCTTTGAATTGAGGACTAGAATCTTGGCCACTAAACAAGGTACTCTCTCTGTTACGGAATACTACAATCTACTGAATGGTTTATGGCTTGAAATTGACCACTATCAGGATCTTAAAATGAAATGTGTTGATGATACACAAACACTTCTGAATTTTGTTGAAAGTAGCAAGATTTTTGAGTTCTTAGCATATCTGAATGTTGAGTTTGATCTAGTGAGAGTCCAAATTTTAGGTAAGGAGCGACTATCCTCTCTTAATGAGGTATTCTTTATTGTTCGGGGTGAAGAAAGTAGAAGAATTGTGATGCTTGAGTCACGGCCTATTGAAGGATCAGCGTTGCTCTCTACAAAGACAGCTGATGGTGGAAATAAACATGCAGAAAATTAGAAACATCAAGCTAATAAAGGATCCAATAAAGGCAACCTTTGGTGCACATATTGCAAAAAGCCATGGCATACAAGAGAAACATATTTTAAATTACATGGAAAGGAACAAGTCTTGAGTCGAATGGGAGGCTTTAAGGGACAAAGAAGCCAAGCTCACTTAGCAAACCAAGATGGAGGCTCTCAAGAAGTTTCGGTTTCCACTGGTAATGATGTTCAAGACTTTAATAAAGAAGAAATTGAAAAATTGCGAGGTTTACTCGAATCCCTTTCTAAATCTTCTAGTACATGCTCACTTGTTCAGAGTGGTAAGTGCCTTATTTCTGATTCTATTAATGCCTTAGATATAGTACATTCAAATTCATGGATTGTTAATTCAGAGGCAACATACCATATGACTCATAGTCCTACAAAATTTGTTACTTATAAACCGAGCCCTGGAATACACAAAATAATAGTGGCTGATGGATCACCAATCATGGTTGCTGGTCAAGGAAACATCTGGCTAACACCCTCTCTTCCATTGCAAAATATCCTACATGTTCCCAAACTATCTACTAACCTGATCTCCATTCACCAAATCACAAAAAATTTGAATTGCCTAATTACTTTCTTTGACACTCATTGGGTGTTTGAGGACTGAACTATGGGGAGGACGATTGAAGTTGCTAGGGAAAAGAATGGGCTCTGCCATCTAGAAGACATGAAGAGAATCATGGAGAAAGGGAATCGGCTAATGCTATCTCATTCACAAGGTGCCCTCACCAATAATCTTGTCCCTTCAAATAAATCTAAAATTTGGCTTCAGCACTATCGTTGTGGTCATCCCCCTTTTAGTTTACTTAAGCTTATGTTTCCACCATTGTTTGAAAATGTTTCTGTTGAAAACCTTCACTGTGATGTTTGTGAACTTGCCAAGCACCATAGAGTATCCTTTCCTTTAAGTTCAATAAAGTTTGTTAAGACCTTTTCTTTGATTCATTCAGATGTTTGGGGATCTTAAAAAATTCCTAATATAACTAAGGCAAAATGGTTTGTGATATTTATTGATGATTGTACCCGAACAACTTGGTTGTTTCTAATGAAAGAAAAATCAGAGGTGACCAACATTTTTTTAAACTTTCACAAAATGATTAATACTCAATTTGGTGTTGGAATAAAGAGAATTAGAATAGATAATGCTAAGGAATACTTTAATCAAACTCTTACTATCTTTTTCCAACACGAAGGAATCTTACATGAATTCTCATGTGTGGACACGCCCCAACAAAATGGGGTAGCTGAACGCAAAAATAGATATCTACTTAATGTTACTTGCTTTCTGCTATTCTAAACTCTTTTCCCTAAAAAATTCTAGGGAGAAGCTGTTTTGACAGCTGCTCACCTAATAAATAGAATGCTTTCTCGTACCTTAGGAAATAAGAGTCTGATACAAAAATTGTCTTTTTATCCAAAAATTCATGTCACAAGTAATCTTCCACCTAAGGTGTTTGGATGTGCCGTGTTTGTCCACATTTACAAATAATTCAGAAGTAAACTTGATCCTAGAGCGATGAAGTACATTTTCATAGGCTATTCAAATAGCAAAAAGGGCTACAAATGTTATCGCCCTTAAACCAAAAAATTTTTCATCTCAATGGATGTGACATTTAATGAAACATAACCCTACTTTTCATCTTTAGACCCTTGTCTTCAAGGGTAGAAAATTATATAGAGAGAAGATGAGGGCATGGGCATGGGATAGTTTCTTCTTGACTCTGCACCATATGAATCTATTTAACCTTAATCTGAATCTTTTCAATCTGCACCATCCGAATCTGCTCAGTCTCCATCTAAATCTGTTCAACCTATGATTGCTTTATCTCTTATTATCCCATCATCACCTATTCTGGTTCAACAAGATTAGCAGCAGACTGATCAACAAGATTAGCAACAGATCGGTCCCGTCTCCATACCAACTTCCACACCATCCCCGAAACATGTCTACACCAGAAGAGAGAAGCCCATTCTGGACCAGAAGCAACTTCAAGAATCTGACCCAATACAAGGTACAAAAACCTCTCACTCATCCTCCTCTACGGATAATTCTAATTTGTATGATCTTAATTTATCTATTGCCTTAAGAAAAGGGACCAAAAAATGTACTCGACATTCCATATCTCAGTTTGTGTCTTTCCATAGACTATCCTCACAACATAATTTTTCTTGCTTCCCTGGATTCTATTGACATTCCAAAAATTGTACATGAGGCATTAAATGACAAAAATTGGGTAAATGCGATGAAGGAAGAAATGAGTGCACTTGAGAAGAATAGAACATGGGAAGTGGTTCCTTGGCCTAAAGGGAAGAAAACAGTGGGATGTAGATGGGTTTATACCCTTAAATACAAAGCTGATGGGACATTAGAAAGGTATAAGGCAAGGCTAGTCGCAAAGGGTTACACACAAACTTATGGAGTAGTTTATCAAGAGATGTTTGCTCCTGTGGCAAAGATGAATACAGTAAGGGTCTTGTTGTCACTAGCTGTCTACTTTGATTGGGATTTGCAGCAATTCGATGTGAAGAATGCATTTTTACATGGAGATTTACAATAGGAAGTATTTATGGAGCCGTCACCTGGTTTTGACACAAACTTTGGTTTGAACAAGATTTATCTCTTAAAAAAGGCTCTTTATGGATTGAAGCAGTCCCCGAAAGCTTGGTTTGGAAGGTTTACAGAGGCGATGTTAAAGATGGGATATAAGCAAGGTCAAGGAGATTACACTTTATTTACTAAACATTCAAAAGATGGTAAGCTCATTGCTCTTTTAGTCTATATGGATGACATTATTGTAACAAGAGATGATATGGTCGAAAGGGAACACTTGAAAAGGCAATTGAAGCAAGAATTTGAAATAAAAGTTCTCGAAAAGCTTAAGTACTTCCTTAGAATTGAAGTGGCCTACTCTAAACAGGGGATATTTATATCCTAACGAAAATATGTGCTTGATTTACTTAAAAAAATAGGAAAACTTGGGAGTAAAGCATCAAGCATTCCAATTGAACCGAATCATAAGCTATGCAAAAACGAAGAAGGAGAAGTAGTTGATAAGGGCAGATATCAAAGACTTGTGGGAAGATTGATTTACCTATCTTATATGAGGCTAGATGTTGCTTATGCGGTTGGGTTAGTTAGTCAGTTTATGCATGATCCAAAAGTAGAGCATTTAAATGCAATTTATAAGATTCTTCAATATCTTAAAGCTACACCTGGAAGAGGAATTCTATTCAAGAAGGATAGTGAGTTAACAATGGAAGCTTATACTGATACAGACTTTGCAGGGTCATTGATTGATAGGAGATCTACCACAGGTTATTGTATGTTTCTATGCGGTAACCTATTAACATGGAGAAGTAAGAAACAATCAGTGGTTGCTAGATCCAGTGCAGAAGTAGAATTTAGAGCAATGGCACATGGAATTTGTGAACTCTTATGGTTGAAAATAATTCTAAGTGATCTCAGAATTGGAAGAGAAGAACCCATGAAGCTATATTGTGACAACAAGTCAGCCATCAGTATTGCTCATAATCCAGTTCAGCATGACCGAACTAAACACATTGAGATAGATAGGCATTTCATAAAAGAAAAGTTGGAGAATGGTCTAATTATAATTCCCTGTGTCTTCAAATAATCAACTTGCTAATATTCTAACTAAAAGGCTGCCTACAGCATGATTTCAAGAGATCACTTGCAAGCTGGGAATGGAAAACATCTACTCTCTAGCTTGAGAGGGAGTGTTGGATGGCGCTGATATTCTTTTCTTGAATATCTTTGATATTCTTTCCCAGAATATCTCAGATATTCTCTCTTTGAATATCTCTTTTTGAATTTTAAATTTCTGATTCTTTTCTTGTGTAATCTTGTAATTATTTCTTTTGATTTATTTTCTTAAAGATAGGGATTTGAACCATTAGAATGGTTAATTCCTCGTCTATATATTGTATTATCTATAATCAATCAATGAAAAGGAAACATAGATTTCTCAACATATACATATATATGTATGTATGTATCTATCTACACACACACACACACACGTACATATATATGTACGTACATGTACGTACGTATATATATATATATATATATATATATATATATATATATATATATATATATATATATAGAGAGAGAGAGAGAGAGAGAGAGAGAGAGAGAGAGAAGTAAGGTTTTGCACCTTTTTCCTGGACGTCTCCTATCACCTGATCCTTCCTTTGAGCAAGCATCTTAGTTCTCTTCTTTTTCTCCTCCCTCCCCACCAACCCCACCCTCTCTCTCTCTCTCACTCTCTCTCAGTGAGCTTTTCCTCAAATGGAAACCCTGCACCAAAAGGAGGGGATTGGGTAGATATGCTGCTGCAATATTCTAGAATGTACCCAAAAAGACTCGGATGAGGTTTTCATTACATATAAATCAAACATCAAAAGGAAGGGATAGGGTAAAGGTTGCTGCTTCATGTATTCTAGAAAGTACTATAGAATACTTGAAAGCTTTTGCTTGTCCTTTCCCTCTTTATTGAATGGTATAGCCCTTTCATCTCTGATAGTTTTTTATAAGCCATGAAAGAGGTGGTGGTGTTATACAGATGCCAAAATGCCACTTCTACTCTCTTATTTGATGAAGTATTAAATTATGCCCCTTTTAAGTGCATTTTAGCAAGATATTGTTAGCATCTAATTGTTCAATTTATCTACATATCTTTTTCCTCTCTTCTTTTTAATGGATTCAATAATTCACAATTTAATAATATATAATTAATGATATGTATAATATTATATATATAGCTATGCACAATTGCACATGCATCTAAGATTTTGGAAGTTGCTATTCAGATTCTTCAAGATTTTTGTACACTTGACACCCATGTCCTATATCCATATAATATTGGTTTAATACATATTTCATTTAGCTATCAAAATCTTATGCCCAAATAGAATAATTTGAGGTGCTATTTAGTTGGCCTTTTAGAATAATCTAAAAAACTGAAAGAAACTAACCAATTTTTACTAATATGAAAATATTGTCCTTGGCTTATTATAGTATATTTATATTATAATATTAATATTTAAAAATTATCTTAATCAATATGAACAATAAATGTAGTATCAGTAGACATACAATACAATATATTAGAATCAAGAGTGCAGTTCTATCCCAAAACATCCGATTCTGGGCATACTGTTGGAGGAAGAACATGACTCTCTTTATTATTGATAATAGCTGACTCTAATGGTTAGTGTAGGGAATACAAGAAAAGAAAAAAAAAGCATAAGCTCCCCAACCCCTAGCTTAAAGCTGTAACAAGGTTTATAATTTCTTTGATAATTCTGGTCATGTCTTTTCCTTATTCCAATGTCTTATTTATAGTTTTCAGTAAATAGTGTAAAAGCAACTAGAGAGCAATATTCCTCCATGATCAGATCCCCTTAATCAAGGGTGTTGACCTTCCACAATTAGAGAGCAATATTTCTCCATAATCAGATTTCCTTAATCAAGGATGTTGACCTTCCACAATTAGAGAGCAATATTCTTCCATGATTAGAACCCCTTAATCAAGGGTGTTGACCTTCCATTTTTGTTGTTGCTGTTAGCCCCTTTGATTTGGCCTTCCTTTTATGGGGGTAGACCAGAAATGGTCTTTAGTTACCACAATCTTCCTCTTCTATCTCCTTTGGATTTATTTTCATTTTTGTTGCTACTATTAGCCCTTTTGATTTGGCCTTCCTTCTATGGGAGTAGACTAGAAATAGTCTTTGGTTATCACAATCTTCCTCTTATCTCCTCCGGATTTGTTTCTGTAACACTGCCACCCCCTTGAAAAACCATCTTGTCCTCAAGGCGAAATTCTGAAAATTGAAGACAAACCTCTGCTGAATCGACCCAGGTGGCCTCATCCATGGGTCATCCTTTCCATAGTAGGAGGACTTGTGGTACCATATTATCGCCCCGTTAAATGATCTGGGTGGATAGTACAGTTTCAGATTTAAATATAGGATCTTTTGGAATTGTTAGCACCTCTAAAAGTGCGGTTTCTACCGGATGATCGCCCATAATCCACTTTAACTGGAAAACATGAAAAATAGGGTGAATGCGGCTGGAAGCGAGTAAGAGGAGTTTATATGCGACTGATCCAATCTTCTTAATTATCTCGAAAGGACCATAAAAACACGTAGCAAGCTTGGAAGATACTCTGGTCGTCATTGAATGTTGACGGTAAGGCCTCAACTTCAAAAATACTTTGTCCTCGACCTCAAATTGGACCTCTCGGCGATGAGAATTAGCGGAACGCCGCATGTGATTTTGGGTCTGCTGGAGATTGAACTTCAATTGTCTAAGAATCTCATCTCGATCCATCAGCGTTGCTGCGACGGCCTCCACTCTAGTCTTTCTGGGAAGAAAGTGCTATAGTGTAGGCGGCGACTGACCATAGACAATTTCAAATGGGAATGTTCCGGCTATTGATTGGAAGAAAGTATTGTAAGAATACTCTGCCCATGATAACCACTGGGCCCACGATCGAGGCTACTCTGAGGCAAAACAATGGAGATAAGTCTCCAAGCAACAGTTTAGGACTTTGGTTTGGCCATCTATCTCTAGATGGTAGGCGGAGCTCATTTTGAGTAGTGTCCCTTGCAATTTAAAAATTTTCTGCCAAAAAGTACTCATAAAGACAGGATCTCGATAGCTCACAATTGATTTAGGGACCGCATGTAAGCGAATGACCTCCTATGTAAAAATCAAAGCCACTGAGCAAGCCGTATAAGGATGTTTGAGGGGTAGAAAATAGGCATATTTAGATAGTCTATCTACCACCATCAAAATACGCTCAAAGCCAAGGGACTTAGGAAGCTTGGTGATGAAGTCCATGGAGAGGTCCTCCCACATAGCATCTAGGGTCGGAAGGGGCTGTAATAGTCCAATTGGCTGCATTGCCTTATATTTGGAGCGTTGGCATACCAAACAGGAGGCTATAAACTTCTGAATACTCTTCATCATGCCATGCCAGTATAAGTCGGAAGCCAAGAGGCGATAGGTCCTGTAGGCTCCAAAATGTCCCCTGAGTAGGAGTAGAGTGATACTCGGCAATGAGTTTTGGAATCCATGTAGAATTGGCTGGTAGCACCAATCGGCCACGAAAAAACAAGTGGTCCTGAACTAAACAAAAATGTGGCCAAGATGCAGAATCACGTCGGAGATCATTAACGACGGCCGGTAAATCCTTATCTTTACCAACTTCCTTATCAATCGCAGCGAGATCTAGCCAAACAGGAGTGTTGAGGGCGGTGAGCTCACTTTCGTCATCCTCTCGAGACAAGGCATATGTAGCTCGGTTGATACACCTGGACTTGTAAAGCATCTTAAATTCATAGCCCGATAGCTTGGCCATCCAATTTTGCTAAGCTGGAGTGGCGATCTTTTGGTGAAGCAGGTACCGTAGGCTGCGATCGTCAGTGCGAACATCAAATTTCCATCCCACGAGGTAAGGTCGCCAGTGTTGTATAGCAAGAACTAATGCCATAAGTTCTTTCTCGTATGCAGATTTGGAGAGCAAGCATTTGGAAATTGCCTTGATGAAATAAGCTATTGGGCGACTGTCCTGCATTAAGATAGCACCCACTCCCTTGCTAGAAGCATCACATTTAATGATAAATTGTTTATTGAAGTCTGGCATACTTAGAACTAGTGCGGATACCAATGCCTACCGTAGATCTTCGAATGCCTTCTGAGCAGCAGCATTCCATACAAATGGGTCCTAGACGTCCTTCTTGAGTAGGGCCGTAAGAGGCTAAGCAATCTGACCATAATTCCTGATGAAATGCTGATAGTACCCTATAAGTCCGAGGAATCCACGAATGGCTTTCACTGAATGTGGGACTGGCCATCGGAGGATGGTACAGATTTTTGCGGGATCCATTGCCACCCTAGAAGCTGAGATGATGTGACGGTATTCTACCATCAATTGCCCTAGCTGACATTTCTTGCGGTTGGCTTTGAGATGATTCTCCTGTAAGAGCTGCAGGACACATGACAAATGTTGCAAGTGTGCCTCCCATGTAGGACTATATATTAATATATCATCAAAAAACACCAAAACAAAGCGGCGGAGATAAGGTTTGAAGATGTCATTCATAGTTGCCTGGAATGTGGAAGGTGCGTTCATCAGACCGAATGGCATGACCAAAAATTCATAGCGGCCACTATGTGTCCGAAAGGCTGTCTTTGGGACGTCACATTCCCGGACTCGGATCTAGTGGTAGCCAGAATGGAGGTCTATTTTGGAGCAGTAGTGTGTGCCCTGCAATTCATCCAGCATTTCCTGTATAACTAGTATTGGGTATTTGTCAGCTATTGTTACTCGGTTGAGCTCTCTATAATCCACACAATACCGCCAGCTTTCGTCCTTCTTTCGCATTAGAAGTACTGGGCTCGAAAATGGGTTGGAGCTAGGTCTAATAATTTTTGCATGCAACATTTCAATGACTAACCATTCTATTTCATTTTTTTGAATATGACCATACTTGTATGGCCGAACGGAGTCTGGGTTGGTGCTTGATATCAGCTTAATGCAGTGGTCTGATGGGCGGGAAGGAGGCAGACCATCAGGTTCAACAAATATTGCCACAAATTTCGTTAGAAGCTACTGGAGCTCACTTTGTTGTTGATTCGAGAGGATTGTTGTGGATGTGCCCACCAAGTCAACTTGCAGTGCCATCAATACCAGGGCCTAAAGATCCGCATCAGTCATTTTGAAAAAAAGACCGAAGACCCACTTGAGTCTGATAAAGGGCTAGGTCGCCTATCAAAGTGATCTGGGTTCCATTCATTCCAAAGCTGAGCATCATATTCTTCTAGTTGGCTTTGATGTCTCCCAGGGTAGCGAGCCATGCCACATCTAAAATCAGGTCTACTCCACCAAGGTCGAACAGGTAGCAATCTGTAGTGATAGGGCATGATCCAATCTGCACCTTTAAATCAAGGCATACTCCTGAAGACATCGCCTGGCGTCCATCCCCTAGCTTGACCCCAAAGCCCGGAGTCGGAGTAATAGGTAACTACAATTGCTTAATTAATGCCTGGGACATGAAATTATGGCTTGCTCCACTGTCAATCATAACAACTATACTATGCCCATTAATTGTGCTGCGTAATTTTATGGTGCGGGGTCCAGTTATACCTCCTATAGAGAAGAGTGACAAGTCTAGTGGTGCTATTTTGGTATTTGGGCAATATAATAAGTGATGCCTATGTGATAAGTGGGTTGGAGGTCCAGGAAAAAAAAAAATCAAACATCACAAAAGTTAACCATCCATGAATTAAATGGAATAGCTTCACTTCATAATACTTCTCTCAGCAAGAAGCATTTGTAGTATACATCACAAAAGTTAATATGTTCAAATCCAAAACTACTGATAAAGCTACCCGCTAGCCAACTAAATGTTCATACTAAACTACCATAGATAATCCAACCAAATAACCACAGCACCAAAAACAACCATATTTAGCAAAATAGATGTCCTAACCATGACTCAAACTAAAGACATCCAATATACAATATTTTCTTAACCTCTAAGGTAGTGAAAAGAAGGATGTTAGACTTGCACTATCATGAGCAATTATCAAACCAGCTTTAACCATCAACGACTCCAGTAGCTCCGAATCTTCAATCTCAGCTATTGTCTCATAAACCTTCTTCTTCAATTCTTGATCATCTACGAGGAACTGGAAACAATCACGTTGTTGAAAAAGACCCATTTGTGTAAATACTGTGTGTGGCCCATTATCTGAATTGTCAATAGTCCCAATCGAATCTATAATGGCCACATCTATCTCCATAACTTCGAAATCACCTCCCTCCATTCAATTTTCATCTTCTCCTGCGATTAACGCCCTTAAGTCTTTGAGCGGGCATACATGCATCCGTGAGAATAGTTGATAGCATCAAAAGCACAAGCCCTTGTTCCTGAGGTCGTGGTACTTCTGATTGGAGAGTCAGCATGTCACTCGAAGTTGGGCAACGGGCTTTTGTGCGTTGGTCACAATGGTAGGTGATGTAGGCAGCGCGCGTTGAGGCGCATGGTCGTGATCAGTGGGTCGATGGGTTGTGGTGAAGCCACGACTAGGCACTGTTGGTGCGGAAGATGCTCTCATTGAGGATGAGTAGCGTTGGGCCGCTGCATGTCCACCTAGGCTTCGAGCCACGGAGCCACTGAGAACTGATATAGTATTCTCAAATTGGAGCTCGGTTTTGATGCACCTTGCCAATTCCATCGCACGGTTGAGGTTGTTGGGTTTATGGGTGCGCAATTGATGATGAATCGCCTCTTGCAATCCATTCATGAAGAATCCTAGGTAGTGTGAGGCATTAAATCCTGGGACCAAAGTGGCCAACTCGATGAACCTGCTGATGTAGTCCTCCATCGATGCCATTTGTCGAAGGGCAGTGAGGCTTTCAAAGGGATTTCCCATGTGCCGTTCGTCGAACCGCCGAACCATCTCAGTGGTTAATGTACGCCAAGTTAGATTGGGGTAACATTGTCTCAACCATTGGAACTAGTGGAGGGCAGGATCCTCCATTGCAATCATCGCCATAGACACCTTCTGCTCATCTTTGGTACCATGGATTTCAAAAAAGTTGCTCTACACGAGCGATCCACCCAATCGGGTTTATCCCATCAAAGCTTGGAATGTCGCTTTTGCGCAGAAAAGAAGACGCCTCCTCTGATGAATTTGGAAGCATCGTGGTCTGGCTATTGGTGGCTGAGGCCACCGGGTGTTGTGTCAATGGTGTAATGGGTTCCATCGAGTCCGAAGCCACAGCCTTATCTTGGATAGAAATTGTAAAGTCAGCCAGAAGGGACTTTACTTCAGCAAATTGGTGATCAATTTGCTTGGTTATATCAGATTGGAGTTGAGTATGTTGAGTCTCTAATTTGGCTTCAATGGCAGCAACCATTCTCTCCAATGAATCAACTCTGGCCTCCATCTGGGTTCGTGGTATGAAATAAGGAAGATGGCAGGTCGGACCAAATTGTTGGAGGAAGAACGTGGCTCTCTTTATTATTGATAATAGCTGACTCTAATGATCAGTGTAGGGAATACAAGAAAAGAAAAAAAGAAGCATAAGCTCTCCAACCCCCAACTTAAAGCTATAACAAGGTTTACAATTTTTTTGATAATTCTGGTTATGTCTTTCCCTTATTCCAATATTTTATTTATAGTTTTTAGCAGATAGTGTAAAAGCAATTATAGAGCAATATTCCTCCATAATCAGATCTCCTTAATCAAGGATGTTGAGCTTCCATAATTAGAGAGCAATATTCCTCCATAATCAGATCTCCTTAATCAAGGGTGTTGACCTTCCATTTTTGTTGCTGCAGTTAGCCTCTTTGATTTGGCCTTCCTTCTATGGGGGTAGATTGGAAATGGTCTTTGGTTACCACAATCTTCCTCTATCTCCTCCGGATTTGTTTCCATTTCTATTGCTGCTGTTAGCCCTTTTGATTCGGCCTTCCTTTTGCGGGAGTAGACAAAAAATGGCCTTTGGTTACCATAATCTTCCTCCTCTATCTTCTCCGGATTTGTTTCTGTAACACATACTAAGCCGAATTGAAGGCCAACCAGGATGTTTCCAGCCTCCAGATTGAGAAACCTACAAGGGAGGGGGAGAGGGAGATACAAAGAGAGGAAAAGAGAAACCTGCAAGGGAGGGGGAGAGGGAGATAGAGAGGAAAAGAGAGAGAGGGGGAGGGAGGGAGAGGGAGAGGAAGGAGGGAAAGAGGGAGATGGTCGTGGAGAGAGGGGGTGGAGGGCGGGGTGGAGAGAGGGCTTTTAAATGAAACAAAAGGCTTCAACCTCTTTTTTATGTCTTTTTAGAATTTTTTAAAGTGAAGTTGGTAGAGATTGTTGACTTCCCTTAGTATTTTTTTTTTTTGAAATTTTAAGTGAAATTGGTACATGTCGACTTCTCCACCACCCTTTCTCTCTCTCTCTCTCTCCCCCCTCCCTTCCTCTCCCTCTCCGCTCCCTCTCTCTATCTCTCTTTCTCCACCACCCTCTCTCTCTCTCTCTCTCTCTCTTTCTCTCCTCTCTCCATCTCTCATTCTTCGCCACCTTTCTCTCCTCTTCCCCCTCCCTCTCCTCTCTCCTCTCTCCATCTCTCTCATTCTTCGCCACCCTCTCCCTCTCCTCCCTCCTCACTCTCCCTCCTTCCACTCCCCATCCCTCTGCCGCTTTCTCTCTCCCCGTTGCCCTCTCTCAATCTCTCCATCTCTACCCCCCTTCTCTCTCCTTCTCCCTCTCCCTCTCCCTCTCTCCTTCCTTTATCAGTTTTCTTTTATCGATTAATGCTGGAATGGAATAGCATGATACCGTAGAACAAAAGATAATATTTTGTTATATATAAAGAAAAATATGATTAATATATTGTTATGGTGTTATATTCTGATAATTAATTTCATTTTGCTATATCATATTTTAATATCTTTTTATTAATGCTATGTTTTTGATCTATTTTATCAATATTAATATCATATTTTTATTCTGATAATTATAATATAACATGTTGCAAAAAATATGACCGATATGTTAGAACTATCTTTTTGTTCTATACTGATGGCTAAATAACCTATATCACTTGTCGGCTAGACTTTTGATCAAATATTAAATCAAACAACAAAATTTTGCCATCCATCACTCATCTAGTATGATTTATTCATTGTTGTGGTCTACTTGCCTCTACTAAGATCATTCATCTATCTCATACCCCATTTTTTCCCTATTTCCGTTGCATCTTGATTCTTCAAATATTATAAATCAATCATTCTTAAAAAAGACTATAAATTATTTAGTTATGGCATTCCATTTTTGCTTATTTTAAAATTATTTTGCTTTCTCTAAAGAATCAACCATTCTTGACCTAGTCTACTTGCGTTCATATCAAACCCAACCCAATCTAGTTTTATCTAATCTTGATCCAAGTAGGGAAACTGTAAAGTTGAGCTAAGTTTGAGTTAGTCCTGTAACTTCTTGGTCATGTTGATATTAATCCTTAATGAAGTTTTACTTGAACAAATCTATTAACGATCTAACCCAGCTAGAACTTTAACAACTTACCATGTGGATATCTTATGTCAATGGAGAGACTGACAGTGAGAGGAATGCATATTGGGAAATC
Organism: Cocos nucifera; assembly: GCA_006176705.1. NCBI lineage: Eukaryota > Viridiplantae > Streptophyta > Magnoliopsida > Arecales > Arecaceae > Cocos > Cocos nucifera. The sequence goes on along the minus strand of QRFJ01001855.1, from coordinate 1,073,003 downwards.
CCAATTTTGCTAGGAGATTTGGAAGGAAAGGTGTAACCCGCACTATTGGGATATTGGAGCCACAGTGAGAGGAGTGGATGATTAAACTGTGTGCATGGAGAAACAAGCCCATAGAGAAGCGTGTTGTTGGATTTTGATCATTGTTATTTTTGGGCAAAAGGGTATCATTAAATCCTAAAGAATGATGGTTATATTGGCATAGGGAAGGGATATTTTGGCCATGTGAAACTTTTGCCATGGAAGAAATATTGGGAGAACTATATCGTTTTTAGGACGATGAATACTTAAGGCTGCTATTGAGCTATCATCTCTCAGTACATAACAGGAACTTTGTCTATCGTTTTACTTATTTATTGTTAAATTAAATATAATTTTATTTTAGTAATTGAGATCTCCATATTAAGTAAAAGATCAATGACTTGTTCTTAGAACAATGATGTAATCTCGTAATGTTATTATTTTGCTATCCCAAAAGAATAAAGTCAAAAGCCAGATTTAGCAAATGCTATAATTTCCATTATCACAATGATTTTGGAAATGTGGGTATTATTCCTAGATCATGTCATTATCTAAACCTTATTTCATAGCTATACGTAGGGTTGGACAATGCACAGCATGTGTATCACATTGGACAGCATTTATGGTATGCCAAAATGCAATGTTTTAAAACTTTAGTAGGGTCAAACAAGTTAGTTTGCCTGACCTTTTACCTATAGGCTATAATGGGTCAGATCAAGGTTTGTAGTACCAGTTGGTACCATGCTATATCGTTCCACTACTGAACCACCATGCAATCTTGTACCATACCGATACTCCATATGACTCACTGTCTTATACTGTACTGTATATTGACAGTACAATAGGATGGTGGTAGTGTGGGGTTCAGTGGTGAGATGTCAAACCTTGGATCAAGTTAATAACCAAACTTGGACATTTGGATGACATATTAAAACTGCTACTCTCTGCAATTTCAGTGTTCGAACTGCCTCTCTGTGCAGCTTGAATGAATTGTTGGTCTCTCATTTTTAATGGAAGTCTAACTATATTGGCTTAAGTTTTGTATATCAAACAGACCTCCAACTCATCAATGGCTTTGACATCTCAATTGAGTACTCATCTGGGGAAGTCAAGAATGTCAGAAGTTTGCATTAGATTTGTGGTATTTTGTTTCTTCATTTGCATTCAAGGGTTCCTATTGACAACAATGAGTTTAGTTGGTGCCAAGGATCAAGTGTGATCTTATGATCCTAGAATCAGACTGAGGGTTTACTTGGCAATTAGAGAAGCATGGCGGGGGCTGAGAGGGATTAAATGAAAAATGGGTGAACTGGTGTTTGGGTTTTAAGTGGGCCCCATGGGGTAAAAGAGAGCTGCATTGTAATGAGTTTTAGGATTACTAGATTATAATTGGAAAGAAAAAGAAAGCTTTGTTCCATGCCATGATTTGGGAAGGTGGGGGTGGCCATCAGTTGGGGGAATGGAATGAAAAGCTGCTTCCTTTAGGCTGGTGCAATTGCCCAGATTATAAAATGAACCTGATTGTATCAGCTAATCTGGGAATAGGCACCTGTCAGACTTAATTAAAACTACATTAGTTGGTTGGTTTATGCAGTTTAGCTACAAAACTGCTGCTCTTTGTTTGTTTAATGTTTTTAAGAATGAATCTTCTTGTATTTGTTTGGCTTTTTACTTCACAAATTTTTTATTTTTGAGTGGTTTCCACATCTTGTAGTATTTTATCTTGGAGCGATGAATTACATAGACATCATCGGTGAAATTAGAACTTAGTATCAATTTTATGATACTAAATGTGGGAATTTATTATGTTATCATATGGATGCTACATACATAAATAATTAATTAGTATTATATTTTAAACAATTGTTATTTGAAATATTATTTTATTTTTATTTATAGTGTCACGGTCAATAGGTCAATCTGCTGTTGAATTGCCAACCCATGACTCAACTGCTAAAATAGTTGGTCTGGGTCAAAGTCTTTCGACATTGCTAACATGATCATATCTCTTAGTATCAGGAAGGAACCTTGCAACGATGCAATGCATTAATTCACAATAAATTGTTAATGTTGAGAGTCTTCATCATAAAATAATATTGTCATATATGAAAAACTACTTGGTGCTCACTATTGCTCTAGGTGCAGTCACTCATAGGTCAAGTTAAGTGCTACGTATGGAATAACTAATGAAGCACCAATATGTAATTATGTGTTTTTTGAGTGTGAACTGAAGTCTAGCAAGGAATGTCATTTGCTTTTCTTTTCTTTTCTTAAGAGAGGCCAAACCTTGGTTAACTAAATTTAATTTTCACAAGACAAAATTGTGCTTGACTCAATACTGAAACAGTCCTAAAGTATTTCATGGTAGTCATTTTCCAAATTTGCTTTCACAGCAAACTAATCTCTTCTTGAAGAGCTAAACAGCTGATTGATCAAACTCCTTGGAAATGTCAGAGACTGTGCTTGTATCATGAAAGAGAAGGCAACCATTATTTTTTATTTTTTGGTTTGGACTATGGTTGTATAGGCCATAGCTAAAGTATTATAGCGAACCAATGGCATACCTACTCCCCATCCATGTAAAGTGTCCATGCTTGAACGTCATGCATGATCACTCAAATCCATGTTCTGTGATGCAAGAGGCTCGATAGTGACAATCTAACACGAAGAATCAGGCTTTGCCATGGCCAATATAACCCTTAAATTTTTCATTGAAATTGAGCTTGATGAAAGGGATTATTAGGATTATCAATATAGAGAATAGGGTGGAAGTTGACTAGACTCTAAGGTAGGGTTTGCCATGCCGTACCGAACTGGATGGTGTGGGGCATACCATACCGTAAGTATGGGGGCATACCAACACTTGGTACACCAAATTGGCCCTGCATCGACATAGTAACAAGTTGGTACTAGTATGGGGCCTGGTACCAAGACGGCACATGTTGCTCTAAGGCCTTCAACACCCCAGATTATTAGCATTTGCAGTTTAATATCTAATGTGAAATGGGTGGCTTTAACACATTAGCAGAAATCCCTTGCAAGGTGCATGGCTGAGTGGGGCTTGTTGGCTAATGTTCATGAAATTAATGCTTGATTATAAAGTTATTTAGTGCCTTTTGATTTCCTTAAGTATCATAGGAGAAGGTAGAGCAACGTAAACCACCTGTACGATTGAGAATTTTGATGAAAGACCAGGAGGAACAAATGTACATTGAAAGGACCTATGAACCTATTCCTAACATCGAAATAAAAAGAGGTAAAATAATAGCAAATGTTTTGCCACTTCCTATCTTCAAGAGGACAGGGTACAGAATAGGCTGTGGACTATCTGGTGGTAGAATTAAAGGGAGGCTATGGGAAGTTTTTGCTAATATATTGAGATGCAATTGGAGACAAATAAACATCTTTGACAATGACTCAGCTACCCCCTCCCTTCCACCCAAAAGAAGATGATCAATAGAAACTCTAATAGAAATGCAAATGAAAGAGATCATAGAGCATGTTTGGAGATGTGATCATAGATAATTGGCTTGTCTCCTACCCCTCTGAAGAAGTCAAACAGTAACTTCTGTAGTTATTCTTGATGGTGATCACTTAAGCTTAAGAAGACTTGACGAGATAGGAATGTTAACAAATCAGGGAGCCATGTAAAGCAATGTCTAATTTATTGCCAATGGCCTATTCAAATTCGAGTAAACCTCTCTCCCCTTAGAGCAAAGAGCCTTTTGAGATGGTAATAAACATGAGGGTAGGAATTGTTCCATGGGGTGGAAGAGAAACTATACTTCGTGTATTTAACTACCAAGCACTAGGAATTTGATGGTTCAGCCACCACCTTTTTTTGCTAGTGTCAAAGCTTTTTTGTTTCAATAAAATATTGAAGGAGGTTGGCCTCCCCTAATGTTATTATTAATATGTTTACATCAGTGGATTATTTACAGAGTGTCAGGGGAGAATGAGTAGGGGAATGCCAAACATGTGTCAGAGGCTGACATGAAGAAGGCTCGAAATACAACAAGGGTTAGAAATACTAATAGCCACATAGACTTCAACAATTTACATTGCATGGAGAAGAGTTTGTGCATGGGGATCAGTTGGGTGAGGCCTTTATCCTTGGGTCATGGCATAAAGGTGAGCAAGCCTTGTGCAAAAGTAGAGACTGGTACTCCCTTCAAGATATGGTGACATCCATTCGGTAAATAAAGAAACAACTTTTTTCATTGTCAGTTTGTGGGATTTGGCTTCAAAGTCAAAAACACACTTATTTTGCTTCTTCCATATACACCAGTAGATGATTGCAACTATAGCGCCCGTAGCTAGGATGAGATCCTTCAGTGGTGAGGATGAAATCCATGTGGTCCAGATTTATTGCTAGGTGTCTAGGAACCTTTTTTCGGACTATAGCCAAACTCAAAGCTTTCTAATAGCGATCCAAACTTTGACCTTCAAACTAATTAAGCAAGTGAATATTGTCATCATGATTCCTTTTGCCTCACAGGAAGTGATAAAAAAAAATGTGCTTAAGGTCAAGGGCAAACATGGACAATGCAACCGAAGGAGAGCAGACGAATGGATCTCAACAAAATAAAGGGCAGCTTAGTGCATGAGGCTCCCTCCATTATGAGGTTTGGGGAGGCTCAAATGTATGTAGCCTTACCCTCATGTATATTCATGTTTCAAACCCATGACCTTTAGGTCACAACGGAGCAACTTTATCATTATGCCAAGGCTCACCCTCATGGATGTATCTCAATGACAAAACCAGATTAGTAAGAATAGCTCTTCCAACAAGGTTGGGGCTCTCAAGTTTCAAAGAAGAAAGTCACTTGTTTCCACCTTTTTGTTAATAGATTTGAAGCAAAGATTTGGACACTTGTTTGCCTAAAATAGATGCATCGGAGTAAGTTCAAACACTTTAAATTGGATGCCCAATTCTAAAAGTGAATGACCTCTTGGATGAGAAATATGTTTTGTTGCATGACTTTCCTATTTATAAGGGCATTTTGCTCAAGGGAGTTTTTCTTAGGTCTGAACCATAATTTAATAGTGAAGAATGTGACCATAATCTTGTAGATCTTTTTTTCTTAAGCTAATTAGCCTTATCAACAATTCAAGTCTTGGTGAGATGTCTCATGGGACATCGGGAAGGGGTACCATCCTATCTGTTGGGATAGGACCGTCTCGCCATCATCCCAGCTGATTGGCATGTCTTAGAATATCCCTTGTCCCAAGTGTTGGGATAGGGTGAGATAGCAACACCTCCCATTTCATAGAAAAATCAGGACAACTCCATTCCATGGGATTTAAAACCTTGAGTTTTATATTTTTAGATTTATTTAATGCTCACTTTCATGTGTTCATAATAATCAATTTTTTCCATGATGGGGGCATGCCTCTCATTTGGAAGAAATGGTTGGCTATTGCTTAGATTTCTTTTTTTTTTTTTTTTATGAGCAAATAGGCTCCATCAAGATTTTTGGTACCGGTACCAGTGACCGTATTGGTTGCCAGTCGGTATAGTACCGTATCGATATCGAATCGTACTGATATGCGGTATGGCAGGAGTGCCGGTTTGACCAGCACGCCAGTTTTTTTTTTTTTTTTTTTGAAAAAGAAGGATTCAATAGTTTTTTTTAGAAAGAAGTATTTAAATTATTATTTAATGATATTAATTAATATTTGTATCACTCGAAAATAACGTTAATCACATGTGAATCGAATCTAAGTATGACATAATATTATTTAGCATCTTAAATAATTAATATATAGATTAATACATAGATGATAGATCAGATATCATTGGATTCTAAAATGCTTAAATCAATTAAAAAAATCAAAAAATACTAAATACATACTATTCATCAAAATCCGATTGACCGTCGATGTTCATAAATAGTAGGATCATTTATATATTTAGAAGGAACATCAGTCCAGCTCTCTAAGGATCCATAAGGTAGGTGTGCTGGATCTAACTCACCCTCGAAGTGTCATTGAGGTCCTGGCTCTGAGTAGTATCGTCGGACTGATAGCCTGGTTGTGAAGGAGCCCATCTAAATATAGCAGCAGTAAAATTCGATCCATAAGATGCTTCGGGCTACATAGGATGGTAGCCACTAGGAGATGTCTCCAATGCACTATATCCATATCCATATCCGTAAGAATCATAGGATGGCTGTGGCTGTGGATAAGAGGATCCAGAATATGAAGATGAACCTGATACATCTATGATCCTATTCCATATGCGAGGTCATCTGCAGCTGCATTATGTTCTAAACGACCTCATGAATCCTATTGTTTATATGAAATCGTATCATCATGGGTTCTACCAATGCCTGCATTATGGTCCCTAACCTGCATGGCATGCGTAAACTGAGACTCATCAATAAATCGAAGACCACCAACTGGCTATGTCTCCCATTCTTGATCCCTCCATGATCATCAGATCCATGACCAGCTGAAGAACTACTACTACTGCTCCATCTGGTATTTGAATCTGAGTGAACCGAATGCTCGGGCTCTATTAGGGCCATACTTGCCTTTCCTTTTCTTTTGCTCATCTCTCGCTCTGATTGCCTAGGTTGTAAGAGTGGATACTATGGCGTATCGGCTAGATGTCTAGGTAGAATGTTGCTGCTTGCTCGAGAGGCATTCATCCAAGCTTGTTAGTAACAAAATTGGCTGATCGTGGAGGCGATCCTGGCTCATCAAGCTCTGGATCCTGCTGCTGATTCATAACCTATCCAGTCATTGGATCTTCATCTTCAGTAACAAAATCACTACAAGTCAGATTCGAGTACTTCAGCTGAACTTTCTTCTGAATAAATTTGAGCCTCAATCTCAAATTGTAGTGTACATATATGAGATCGTTTAGGCAATTCTATTTCAGATGGTTCCTCTGCTTGCTGTAGATAAGGGCAAAGGTCGATCAGTTGCACTCACATTTACTCAATGAAATTGTCTGGAAGAGGATCTTGCCATCAAGATCCCTTAGATGTTATACAGATCCATCAAAATGCACCTACCATTCAGCTGCAAAATAATTGAAAATCAGCAAAATCAAAAATAAGATTGAATATAAAAAAAACTTATTGATATATACCTGGATTCATTTTTGATTTGCTTTTAACTGCTACATTACTTCCAAATGATTCTGTGCCTTCCTTAAATATTTTTGTCTATGAAAAAATCATTTATTATAAACTTATAATGTCTTACTTGTCGAAGACATCGCTAAGTTAATAAACATTACTGAAATTAACTTGTTCAAGACATATGCATTGGGGTCCATCTTATCTATTACATTTTGTAGAGAGGATAAAAGCTCTTCATCTATGTCAATCCTAGGTATGGAGTACTGGAATCTCGGATTTAGATAGTAAGCTGCATATAAATTATCATAATTGATTAAGTTTATTTATATAAATTTTTAAGAAGTTGATTTGCTGCTTATCTGCTAAGTGCAACTCCCTACCCATCTGATAACCCCATCGATGGTTGATGATTTTAATGTACTCATATACATGTTTTAGATGCCACCTTGATTTGTTCCTTTGCCCTTTCCATCATATGATATAGGAAGCCTATCTAAGGTCGCTGACCATTAATAGCCTAAAGCACTTCATACATAGGCTTAATAGCTACTACTATTCTCTCAGCCTGCTGCTAGAATGATTCTCGTCACTAGACTCTCCATAGGGCTCCTCTCAGTGCTCGTCCTAGTATATCTGCTTTCTTACCATTCACTACTGACAAACATTTGATGCTGATGTACTTTCTTATCAATTAGGCTACCAAGTGCTATATAATTAGTAGCAAACCGTATGACACCTGGTCTTAATATATTGCCTCCAACATATTGCCGTATCAATGATAGGATCCATGTATGGTTATAAATAAATTTGGTGATGCTGTACTGACTCTATTGTCTTTTGCATTCTATGAATTTTTTCAATATCCATCAACGTTAGATCAATGCAATGTGCAGCACATGGGATCCAGAAAATATATGGTCGCGGCTCCATCAATAGCTCTTCTGCAGTTTTATATCAATGGTCCATTATCTGTGATAACTTGTACGATATTCCGCTCTTCTACTTGATCAATCACCTCCTCCATCAATCTAAGGATGTAGCTAATATCGTGCACCTCAGCTGAAGCATCAATAGACTTGTGGAAAACTGTTCTTCCATTCTAATATGTCAAGAAGTTGATGATGCTTCATTTACTAGGACCAGTTCAACCATCACACATCACAGTCAATCCATATACAGGCCACTTGCTCTTAAATGATGCAATCTGCTTCTCTAAATTCTCTTTATTATTGTCAAGAAGCTTACCATGGATATCTCTTGGTCCTAGAAAATCAACATCTGGACCGACAATCTGTATAGATGAAATGGCAAAGCGATAATATGGATTGTCTGCTACATTCGTTGGATGTGACTGAAGTAAAACCAAGATCCAATAGCTTACTACATATCCCTCTTTTTATTTTTCTTCAACATAGTGTCAATCCTTTGTTGCTTGGAATCTTTACTAGAAAAGGCATGTAGATCCAAATCATGAATAGTGGCTCTTGTTGGAATCTTCCTAGAGAATTTTATTTTACTACCAAATATTTTCAACATGGATGTAAGATGGTTGGTGCCTCTACTGGCAGACTTTCTAACCGAAGATGTCCTCCTAAATCGTGACTCAAACTCTGCTGCAGTGCTTCCTGAGCCTGATCTACCTTCATAAACTGACGGCCCAAATAAAGCTCTACCTAGCTATCTCCTCTAGCTACCATTGATCATCCAAACTCATTCGAATGACAGCATCGATCTGTGCCTGCTCATCATCTGGAGCAGATCCTTCCTATGACTCTCTAGAGTGATAAGAAGGTTGTTCTACTGCTCGACGGTCTACTTTTGTGGCTCTGCCTTCTTAAATTTCTTTTCTTCATTGATTTAAAATTAGCAAAGTGCTTCATCAATTGACGGACCTCCTGTGGACACTTATAACACATAGCTACATTTGGATAGCCATCAGCCAAATATTACTTCAATCGTGTAACCTCTTCTTCTTTGAATTCTGTTATATCATTTACATCTCTAATGATGCCAGCCTGAGAGCATCTCTCCATGCTCTCAATTAATGTCACGCTCCGGATCCTTCTTCTTTTACGATGGATCCATTCCTGAAAATTGACAAGCACATTACTTTAATAATTACATAAAAATGATAAATTTTTATATATTTTTTTATATTTTTTGAATTATTTAATTATTTTTTATTATTTTTAAAAAAATATATTAAAAAATAAAAAATTAGAAAAAAATGATCTTACATCCATGTAGAATCTTACTTTTGATGCTACATATAAATTTCTTAGTCCGTGAATATGCATAAAATGCTATTTTTTTTGAAATTTAGACCTAAAATACTATGTGCAAGATGCATCAAAATATTAATAAATCGACACCAAATTTATGTTGAAAGTAGCTTATAAGTCTCTCAATAATAATCTAATTTTATAGTTTCTTTTGAAATTTTTTTTAATAATGTTTTATTTTAAAAATATATATTTTAATTATATACTTAACAAAAATTAATGCTTTTAGTGTCATTGTGTAGATCATTCACAGATCTATAACATATATTAAAATTATACAAAAAAATAAAATTTTGACATAATTTTTCTTTATTTTTTCATTTTCATGATTTTTTTTTTAAAAAGAAAGAAGAGGGGAAGAGAAAAGGGAGCTAGGATGGAAAATTTATCTTTAATCTATCTTGTTCCTTTGTTTTCTTGTCGTTCCTGGAGTGGGAGAGTGATGAATTTATGGGAAGAAATGAGAAATAAACCGAGGAAGCCGAAAGGAACAAGGTGGTTCTTTCCTTTTGTCTTCTTCTCTGCCCATCTCTCTTACAAAAAACACCGAACTGGGTGGTTCGGTCCAAAATAGGGCCGAATCGACTAGTTCAGGCCACGTACCGCTCGGTTCAGATCCGAGCCGGGTGGTTTCTTTTTTCTTTTTTTGGTCTAGGTTCCAAATTCCATGTACGAACCGGGCCGGTTGGGCGCCTATTCAGTTCGGAACGCCCCGAACCGGGCTGTTTGGGTCGGCTCCAAAAATGCTGGGCTCCATAAACATACTATACAAGCCATATGAACCTAGAGATTTATCAAATGACATCAATTTTGAAACACTACCAATCTAGTCATTGGAGAGGATTACTAAGCCCAGCATTATCCATGATAAATTTTAAAAAATTCAAATAGTGTAGAGCATGGTGGCTAAAGGGGGAATTGGCTAATTTACTAGTTCATAGAATAAGAAAATATCTTTGACATTGCCATTTTGGAGACTTCTTTCCCTTCTTTTTCTTAAGGGTAATACTAAAAAAAATTGAAGTTATTGATGATAAAGAGTAGGGAGGCTGAAAGAGAATACTTTAGAAAGCCAAGATCATGCAAGTCGTAGTCATGCATTTCCAAGCCATAAATTACTCACTATAGAGGATAAGTTGTTTGAAACTATAGATTACATAACCCACAAAATGGAGAATATTAATAAAGATATTAATTCCACAATTATAATTCCAAAAAGAGGTATACCATTGAAGCCACCACAGATTGGATGATAGGTTTATGCTAGTCTTCACTATTTTGATTCCTTGCTTTTGATTAGAGTTTCTAGAAAGGTGAGCCTTCAAAAGGTTGACACTTTAGGTTATGGAAGTTGGTAAAATAACACATGGGAGGGGCAATGGATGGAATTTGATTTCCTTTGCCTCCAATAAATAATCTTTATTGGGCATAATTGGTGGAACTGTCCAACACTAAAGGCTAGTGAAATTCCCATGATAATGTTGGTGTCAGTTACTCGAACTTTTAAGGGCTTGTGCTCTGTAGTCATAGATATCTAATCTACTATTCTACTTCATCTTTAGATTCTTGAGACTATCTCCATGGCTCACTAAGTATTATCCGAATGCAACATTAGCTTTGCTCGTCATGATCTGTGGAATTCTTTGAAGAACCAGATATTGTTGGACTACCTCCCAAGAGCGTGGTTAGTCTAACAAAATCCTAGTAGTATGAAGGTCAAGAATAGGTTGGTTCAAAATGTTGCTCTAAGTCAATAATCGAGGATAGAGTAGTTTAGCTAGCATAGATTGGTGATGAAAAGTAGAGAGAAAGAACCTAAAAAGGAATGGCAACAAACAGAGGGTTGAAGTATCATGGGGATGGGCCACAAAAAAGGAATTAGGTCCAAAGAGTAGTGTAAGAGAGGATAGGGAATCATAGAGATTTTTGGAAGTGGGTAGCCAACCAGAACTCTTCAAAAATGTGCTAATCATATGTCAATAACTTCCCATGCAATCCATGAGACAATGAGGCTGGTCACTCCCTAGAGCACACTATATCAGGAAGTTTCAATGCACGAGCACTTGGAGGATAGTGGACGGAATAATAGACAAGTTAGGGTATGGTAAATTAGAAGTTACATCAAGGCAAGTATCATGCATGGCCTTGCATCTACCAAACTGCCCTTTCTAGTGGATTTATAAATAGAGTTGTACACAATTTTAAAGGCAATAATAATAGAAATGTGACTATTGATACTATAAAAAGAATTATGTAATTTTTGAATATTCTATCTTTATTTTCAATCAACTTCTCTTCCAAAACACACTAGAAAAAATTGTGAAATATCTTTTGTTTGTTGAGATCCCCCACTTCTCCATCCATCTAAAATTTTGATGATTTAATGTATATTATCCAGATTAAAAAAGTGAGAGCAAGAGTTTATGTATCTTCTTTGTAATTTGAACTATAATCCAAAATTTGTCCTCTCACCAAACAAAAGCAACCTTCTAAAATCTTCCACTTTCCTCTTTAGGGCATCAGTTGCACTAAACTTTTCTCCTCTCGTATCCCTTGATTCTCTCCTTTTCATGATACCTGACCCATCTTTTGCTTCTATCCCTATGGGTAATCATCCTATCTCCATAGGAACCAAAAAGTTTCCATATATCCAAACTCTCTCTCTCTCTCTCTCCCCTCAATCTCTTTCTCCCCCTCCTTGTCATATTCACTTTCTATATGTGAAAGCAACAAATCTTGCATAGTTCCTTATATCTTTTCCTACAACCTTCACAATAAACTCTTGAATCCCTACTATATATTGCTTCTCTATCTAAGTGAACAAATTTATGTATAATCAAGAACGACTTCTATCTTGAAATGTTTTTAGCTCCTCTTTTAATTTTATCAAACTCTAACCCAAGGTCCGTGGAATCGATATCAGGACTCATATTGGTGGATGGGTGGGACAGTATGGCATAGATTTGTACCACGCTGTTATGGTGTATTTTGAACTTTTTTATTTTTAAAATTTTGAACTAATGTCGGCTTATAGTTTGCCGACTTCAATTCAAAATTCAAAAATGAAAAATACAATGGGGAGCGGTTCGTTCTCTTTCTCAAATAGATGGAGGGGGAGGGAGAGGGGGGAGAGAGAGAGGGATGGAGGGAGGACCATCTTGGCAAATCCTGACCCTGAGTCGAGCACATGCACAAGAGAGTGAGGGAGGGAGGGAGGGGGAGGGCTGTCTTGGCAAAAATTAATGGTAACCCAAAGCATTTGCGAGAGAGAGAGAGGGAGAGGGAAGGACCTATTGTCGGTGGGTGGGTGGACCCTCTGGAGAGAGGGTGCTCTCTTGACTTTTCCGAGCTAGAGGGTGGTACTCTCTGGTGCTCTCTTGATGCTTCTGAGTCGAGGATGGGAGTGAACTGAATATATAGCTTGAAACATGCTAGTTCTTGACTTGTCCAGTTTGATACAGTTTGGCAATCCTTGCTCCAACCTATATGAGTTTTTATGCAAATGAGGTCATTGATTTGAATAGCATTAAATGCTAACTATAGTATATGACAGATTTGTTTGAACTCATGTATGTTTTTCCTTGATGTTTTTTGCCATGATGTGCCTTGCTGATCGAGGAGATTTTTAGGAGTCATGTCTAGGCTGTATTATCATGAATGGATGGCCAAATTGGTTGCATAGAGAAATCCACTATTTGGAGTCTTTTTATGTTTATTCAATTCAATGTATGGTAGGAAGTATTGCTTTAAAATTTGAGTTTTTAATAGTGAACTGTGCTTGTCTCGTGGTCCAGGTTTGATTCTTGGGTGGTATGCATCTCCAAAAAATTGGCCCTGGGTAATTACAGTTTGGGTGGGTTTCCTTCTTTCTCAAAGAAGTTTGAATTCTTTTTTTGAGGATTAGCGTTTATGGCTCTATTCATTCTACGGTAATGTGAAGAGTTTCTAGTGCCCAAAGTTATTCTTTTCTATTTCTTTTATGAGTCCAAGTGGGGCAAAAAGTAGTTGGTTCGATAGAGTTTCAAATGCCATATATTTGAAATCTTAAATAGAGTTAAGTGGGAAAACAACATGGCTCTTTTGCTTAGGCAATTCACTTTCCAATTTTAGGATTAGAATCAACGTGTAATAGGAGCCATGAACTGTAGAAAACCTACCAAAGGATGGATGAAAGATCGATCTATCTATCTATCTATCTATATATATATTCCTTTGAGAATAAGAAGAAAGAGGTTTAGGGCAGGGTAGCTCTTCATTCTCTTACTCATGACTCTTCTCTTAAATGTGATCTCTTTTCTTCGTTTTGGTGGTGATAGTTCTAATTTCTCTATTTTTAGTTGCAATACTTGCACTAGTTCTGTGTGCAATATCTATTACTGCATTTATCTTACTCATAAATTAATTGGAAAATTGATATTATTTGATTATTTAATATGCCTTAGTGCATGTGGCTTAATTTTAGACTCTAGTATTTGGGATTTTGCTTTCTTTCTCCTCTTTCTTTCTTTCTTTTGTCTTGGATCTAAAATTTACTCATCATTTTCACACATCCATATGCAGTGTGACCTGGATTTTAAATAAGGTAAAGATTAAACAAATTCTTTAACCTCGAAATATCTTTCTAAAATCCTCTTTGTTATATAAGCACCAGGGCTTTTTTTTTTTCAAAATTTTTTCATTTGATCATATATATTCTCATTGAACTCATTTTCACGACCTTCAAGACATGTAACCGTGCCTAGTTAGTTGGTCCTACATCAATTGCATGGATCTGCATGCTTGTACTCAAAGTTTGAATCTGGAAGTTTTACACAAGATGGACTTCACCCTAGACATCATTTGGGTTCTACTGAAGGCCACCTTGGTTGATCGAAGAATAGTGCATATATCAAATGAAGACTCAAAATAGCACAGCACATGTAATGATTACAAAAAGCACATTCACCTGCAAATACGACACAAAGATTGCAATTTAAATGGTCTCTAGGGTCAGGATTTGTAATGACATAGCTGAGTGACACTGGTTCTGTTCCAGCTATTACGTATTTAAAGTAGCCATTGATGCTCATTTTAACAAACAATATTTAGGGATGGTTAGTCATCATGGTACATCGTCATGATCAAGATTTTAAATCCTATGGACAAAGCTTTCCTTATTTTCTCATGGAATGGGATGCACCGCCATCCCAACCCATCCCGATACTTGAGGTAAGTGATGTCCCAAGATGTGCCAGGACGATGGCAAGACAATCCTGTCTTGACACATAGGATGGTATCCTGTTCCAGTATCCTGTGGGATGTCCTATTGGGATCTGAATCCTTGGTTATGATTATCAGACTTGCATGAAGAATAGTACAGAAAAATAGTAAGGACTTTGCATGTAAATACATATGAAGCTCAGTAAAGCATCAGGTGTATTCAAATTTAATAGCACAATCTCAGATAAACATGCTACAGCTATAATAGGCATTTCTTGCTTATAGTTTTAAGTGATGATGATTTGTGGTGCAAGCTGCTTGACTAGTATATCACTCCACATATTTAAACAGAAATTCAACTTTCCACTAAATCTTTGAGAATTGACCTTGTGGTTGCTATAGCATGTGCAATCTTTGCTGATACTAAAATAACAGTGGATCTCTCATATATTCACAAGTAATCACCTTTGCCAAAGCTGCTAGAAATTTGGAAAGCAATCATAAATGTAGTTATACATGGAGTAGAAGCAACCGTTGGGGATAAATGTAAGCTATACCATGTTTTCATTTATTTTTTCTTCATGTAGAAACTCATTGTGCTTGATGTGCAATAGGAAAAGGGAATTGCTAAAATGGCGTATTAGTTAATAATAGTGGTCAAAACAATAATATCTTATCATCTCTATTTCTAATTAGGTGAATAACTATTTTTATGGCTTATTATGATTGCTCTATGGCTCCTCAGAGATTTAAATTATAGCTATTATATTAGTTTGTTTTAAAAACCTGATCATAAGATTAGAGATTTTTGTGAAAGCTTTTTGGTCCTGTAATAGCTAGTGTTCATTTATAAAATTCCTGTAAATGGAACATAGTCATCTATCTGCATGCAGGCATTATCAACAGAATAATGAGAGATTACTTCAGATGCAATCTGCCAAGAAGGCTTTCTAGAGTTTGACCAATATAATTGGTATTTGTCTGGATGTATGGTTAACAAATAGACTGTTACATTTTTTGCTCTTCACGTGTAACCATAGATGGCATATATTGTGAAATTGAAACACAAATATCTGCTGGTCATGAACAACATTTGTTCAAATTTGAGTATTGAAATTGAAATTTGTTTTGTTTCTTTCTTTCACTTGTTGTCAGTGTTTTCTGTTTCTGTTCCGATCTTTACCAAGTTGCCTGTTTTAAGGTGGCTTTCCTCAAAATGGGTAGCTTTAATCAGCTTATATTTCCTCAAAAAGGTGTCTTTCCCCAATTTTTAGCATTCCTATGTTATAAAGCACTCCAAATTACGGTCCTGTATTTGATGATTTTGTTCTGATATGTATATGCAAAGCAATATGCTTGCAGATGCAAGAAGAGTTAACCCTTAACATACAATTCCTATTCCCATCTGCAGACATGCAGAGCAGCAGTGCTACTATAGGCTTATCGGTGTGGTGGAGCATTCAGGGACCATGGCAGGAGGCCATTATATTGCATATGTGAGAGGTGAGACAAGGCAAGGCAAGACCAAGCATTGTGGTAGTCCTGCATGGTTTCGTGCCAGTGATGATCAGGTGCGTGAGGTTTCTCTGTCTGAAGTCCTACAGTCCGAGGCCTACATTCTGTTTTATGAAATGGTATAATGTGACATTGAGATCTTTGGTTTGGTTCCTGACAACCTACATAGAGAAAAGAGGAAAATGAGGAACACCCTGAAAGTTTATAGTTACAGTTTTGTATGCTTCATGTAAATCAGTCCCTATAGAGTTCATGGAAATGTTTCCAGTAAGTGGGGTTTTGTTTTGTTCTGTTTTTGTTTTTGCTTTGTTAAGCAGTGAACTGGTTCATTTAGCTGACTGTATATGGTATTGGAAATTCAATCAAGGTGAAAGGTTGGGAAAATATTTTATATTGAGTTTATGCCATATTTTTTTCCTTTTCAATGAATCATGTGCAGCGGATGGTTGCCTTGGAATAATGCTTGTTGAAGAACTTAGGGAGACATGTTGCATGAGGTAGACTTGATGCAAATGTTATATTTTGGTGCCTAATTTCATGATGTGTGTAGATTGTCATCTGGTTGTTAACCACCTAAAGCACTTGCAAATCTGATTTTTTTTTGATAAATTTCTTCAAAAATAAATCATTTTAAAGTTTTCTTGCTTCTTACATATGGATCAAAAACTATTCAGCAAAACAAACCTTGTTTTCTTTGCTTCTTCTTCTTCTTCTTTTTTTGTTATTTAACATGATCTTTTCACCACCTAATTTATAAATCTTAGAATATCTAATCCATTTGAATTTTGGTAGATATGCATGTTACTATATTAGAGGTTTCAATCAGGCCAAATTTTCTAGATTATTGGCCCCTCCATCATAGTTATTTGCTTTCATACTGGAAATAATAGCTGCTATAATGGCTGTTATAATGGCCATTCTATACCATGATAATATAAACTATCAGACAATAAGGGCAAAAAAAAAAAGTCTTATTTACTAAAGCCACTAACCAAACCAGTTCTTGCCGGAATAGAAATTTTGAGATGATTTTATCAATTATGGATGCCCCTAGACGGATGTGGTATAAGTCTAGGTGCAGTCTATGCAAGCTAATAATGAGGATTCTCTAGAGGATAGAAAGTAGGTGCATAGGACTGCTTATAATGGGCAATAGTATAAAAGTTATCAACAAATTGCTTTTAATTTAGGTTTTCACTAGCATATACAGCGAACGAATGGGAGCACGGGTAACATAGTAACTATCGCTTCCGACATGTGCATGTGTCCGCTTTTAAGTCAACTATTTGTGTATAATCAGTTTCATCAGGGATATAATGCCTGCATCTCAACCGAATCTTATATAAACTCGGTTGATTATTGTACTTAACCATACCATGCTTCCTAAACTTCAGCTGGCGTTTATTTAATCTACGTGTAATTTTATCAATGAACACCCTGCTGGCTTTCCTCCGTGCTGTCATTGCACGTCGCACACTAAATCACTTCGACAAGTGTTCAAAGGAAAGATGGATAAGTACGGTAACTGACAATGAGCGAGCTTCCTTCAATATTTTATGGAAACTTTCAGATAGATTCATATTCATTATTCTATATTTGCGTCCATTCGTGTCATGCATTAGTGACCATTTACTTGGATCATCAAGTGGATGTCTTTGGAGGTATTGGAAGCAATTAGACCATGTTTTCTCAATGTATTGCATGCTGCGATCGAACTTTCAAGGCTAGTTTTGCTCTACAGTTTGATGAAAATAAGTCCAAAATGCTGCATCATATAATCGACCATTTAGGTTTGCCTCAATAAATCTTAGGCATAATCTATGATACCCATATAGCACTATCCATCCAACAGATTCATCTGAAACAATAGCTAATATTTCCTAGCTAATTTCGATCTGAGTTTATACCGATTCTCATTTGATCACGTGCCACATGATAGCGCAAATGCTATAAAATCCATGACCAACTACCATGATTCTCGCTTTCACAAATGGCAAATGCCAGAGGATAAATACTTTCATTTTCATCCCTCCCCATAGCTATCATGAGTATACCCTTATATCGACCGTATATATGCATTGCATCAATACTAATCAGAGGATGACAGAACTAAAAGTTTTGAATGCATGATTCGAATACCTAAAAAACTTAATGGAATACCTCGGTATTTGGCTCTATCGAAGAAAATTTATAAAAATCTACCACAATCTCCTCACTGGCATGACAAACAGCAGCAAGCTAACTTAATGTGTTGTAGGACTCCAATCAATCTCCAAATAGCTCATCGATAATAAGTTGTTTAGCTATCTATGTCTTCCTGTAAGATGCCTCGCACTGCCATGTATCACGTACATAAGCCGATAGGCTGATATGGATGTACATGTCTCTATCCTAACTGGTCCTCTAATGATATCGGTAATCATATGTGCATCAAGCTATGGATGATCTCATATTATATCTGTATTCAAGTATGTGTGTGGCTCTTTATATATCGTAATCTTCCATCGCTATGTTCTGGTCTGACAATATGCCCAAAGATACTAGCTGCAGCTCTTTGACTATTTACAGATGATATTCTATTTAATTCTATTTGACTTGATGACTTTGAAAGGATGATGGATGCGAATAGTATATTATTTCACGGCACGTTAGACTTTCTCCTTTGACCTGAACACCATTTTCTTTTTTAACTCCTCATTCCTACCAAAGAATGGATGTTCTAGTAATGCTTTATAGGATATGGCCTTATTATCATCGGATACATCAACTAGTCCGAATTCAGAAATAAGAGGTGCCTTATGTGGTGGGACATCCTCTTCCTCACTAGACTCCTTACTATTACTACCATCAGACTCTGCATCATCATCCTCATCTTCATCATCCATAGGATTAGTGTTGCCCAAGGATGGCTACCCAAGAGGAAGGATGAATTGGATATTTCTAAAATTAAATGACTAATGAGTAATAAACTTGAGATATGAATAAATTAAACTAATTAAGTACTTAATGAATCAAACTATGTGATGTGCAGTGAATAAAAGTAATAGAGTAAAGCACATAATCATAAATACATAAATTTTATAGTGGCTCGGTGCCAAACTCAGCATCTACATCCACTCCCTAAGTAAACCACTTAGGAATTCAACTATAATTCTCAACAAGAATTACGGTCCAATTATTTTCAGAGCTCACAATTAAATCCAATTGATTTTTTCTGGCTCACTAACCAAAATCATACAAGATTATTTTTTGGGCTCATAATCAATCTAGTTGGTTTTTTTCAGATTACCAACCAAAATCTCACAAGTGATTATTTTTCTCCGGACTAACAATCAACCCCGATTGGTTTTAATCTTGGCTCACCAATCAGACCAATATAAATATCCAACTCAAGGCGTGGACCAATCTAAGTTTCTCACCCCAAGAAACTTAAAATAAAAAGAAGAATACAATATAAAACAAACTCTTTTGAAGCATAAGAGAAGAAAATCTAAGTTGTTTTTGCTTGTAGGTTTGATTTTTTCTCCTTGAATGATTGAAAGATCATGAGGCTTCTTGATTCTCTTTACTCTTGCTCTCACTTGCTTGAGGATAATTTATAGTGAAAGGATAAAGGATCACTTTGAAAATAACTCCTCTTCTTTTTTTTTTCAGCTCACTTCTTAGTTTTCTCAAAGAATATTCAATATGCTCTCCAAGATCTATTTTAATGCTCCAAAGATTTTTTTATATATTCTTGAGGTTTTTCATCACTTCTTGACATCTGGAAGGTCTTCAGAAAGAGTTCTAGCCATTGGAGATGAGAAAATAGCCATTGAGAATCTTATGGGATGAAAAAACTGTAGTTTTAAAAATTAGCCATTGTAGTCACTAGGCCAGCTCAGTTTCTGACTGAGTCGGCTCAATCGCACTGGGTCGGCTCAATTTCTAACTGAGTCGGCTTAGTCTCCTGAATTTTAAAAATTTTATTTTTTGTGCTTTCTATCTTTTGTTTTCATTGAGACTAGGTTGGCTCAGTTCTAGACTAGGTCGGTCCAGTTTGCATGCCATGCGTGCCAAAGACTGTTTATGATTTTTTCTTCTCTAATTTAATTTATAGGCTAGACTTATCTTCTTGACTTGATTTTATCCTCATTAATATATTGAAAAATACTTGAAAAAATTATGAGCACTTGGAATTTTAAAACTGCACATCCTCATAAATATCGTTAGACTTTATAACTTATACTCAAAATTCTTTGTCATCATCAAAATCAATCTCTAGGTCAACAATCTTCTCTTTTTTATGATGACAAAACTTTTGAGTATATACAAAATAATATGTAGTAAGTTTCTAAGAAATATATATTTATAATGCGTTAAACCATTTAAACGATAAGAACATACTTTATTCTAGATAAGCTCAAGCATATATTCAATAATAATTCTTTTCCTTTTTAACAACATCAAAAAGAATAACTTTAAAAAGAGGTTATCAATAAAATCAGAAAAATAAAATAATCTAAAAATATTAAGCTCCCCCTTAATATTATAATCAATTAAATTTAATTTTTATTCAAAAATTACGCTCCCTTACTATATGCCAACTTTCTTAGTTTCATTTCTTACTTACTTTTGATACAACTAAATCAATTTCTATCGTTATTGAATTTTGTTTCTCATAATTAAATTAATATCACATTATGAAAAGTATCACATTATGACAAGATTTTGATGTAATTTAATATGTTAAATTTATTTTCTCTATTTATCAAATATTTTCTTTCTTATTGTCATTAAAAATATTTACTATAATCCAAGATACCAATTGAGTTTGAAAATATTTTTTTAAGAAATTCATCTTATCAAACAAATATATCAATATTTCAGATTATTCTTAATCTCTAATCATGAGAGTTCATAAATCAATTTTATTCAATATATCTTCAATCATAATCAATTATAATAGTCAATCAAAATGACATCATCAAAATCAATAAGATAAAATATTGAATCATTTGATATCTAATTGACAGTATGATAATCAATCAAATCAAGATTAGATAAAAAAAAACTAGATAGGTTACATTCAACTAAAAATTTTTTAAGTCCTTAGAGATTAAGTCAAGATGTAATACAAATTGTTAATGTCAAGTCCTTGATGATTTATGAATGAATGTCTTAGCTTCAAGTACTTATTTCATAAACCTTTTAGGAGACTTTTAATATTTAAATATTTTATGAAGAAATATCAAAAATTAGTTTTACTAGTAATTTTTTGGTAATTAAATATATTCATTGCTCATTAAGCTTCTTTCAATTTTGTTAATTTCAAATTTTGATATGAGAAAGCTTAAAATATCATGCTGAATTTTAGAGTGATTTCATTTCAAAACATGATACATAGAGGAAATCATATTGTTCTTTAAAAATCAAAACATTCAAGTCATGATATAATTTTATTGAAAGCATCAAAATTAGTCAATTATACATAAGAAATAATTCAAGCAAGAAATTATCATATGCATACATATTAATTTATGAATTTAAGCAATCAAATATTAATTTATGTTTAAGATCAAAGTGATTTTAACAATCATTGATGGTATGATGCAAAAGATTTAAATTTTATCGAACATCATTGCCCATCCATTTTAAATTCTAAGCATCCATTCCTTAAGAATTTGCTTCTTTCATTTTATTGGATGCTTAGCATATCTACAAAAATCAGTTACTAATTTTTGGTACTCAAGTCATCTTGGGTCCATGGAGGTTAGAGCACATGGTTTCTTTTGGAATCCAAATTTATTTGATTAAAATTTGACCGATTCTTTTAATATTATAATCTAAAATTTTGTGGCCAACTTGGTTACATTTGAAGCAAATAATAGAATGACTTTTAGGTGAAGCTCTAGTGAACATATTCTTGATAAATTTTTATTTTCTTAAAAGATTATACCCAATTTCTGCATTATCGAAAATAGCTTTTTGATTGTTTAATATTGCTTGAAGCTTTTGTGATCCAAGTGTAAATTTTTCAAGCATGAATTTTAAATTTTAAATTTTTTTTCTTAATTTTATATTTTTTTCAAAAGAGATTTTTTAGATTTTAAAAATTTTTCTTTTTCTTTGACTAAGAATTTTTTGGATTTTGAAAGGGTTTGTTTTTCATCAACTAAAGTTTTTTTTTTCTTTCAAAAGAATATCTTGCTTAATCAATATTTTGTTCTTTTCTTCAATCAAATTTTCAAGCTCCTTATTCAACTTAACATGTACTTCAACTAAAGATTTTTTATATTTGAAATATATTTCTTTATCTTTAGCCAAAGTAATCTTTTTTCTTAAAATATTTTTTTCTAATAAGATTTTATTCTTTTCATTTGCTAAAAAAAGATTAGACTTTTTGAGTTCCTTGTTTTTCGGTTTTAATTTCTTAAATCCATCCATTAAGTCATTAAAAGCTTCAAACAACTCATCAAAAGTAAAATCGAAGGAGTTATTAATGTTTACCTCATTGTCATTGACCATAAGGTAAGAATTTGCAATACATTTTTTCTCTTTCTCCATCAAGCATGATTAGTCTATTTTTTGCTCATATCTTTCATCTTCCTTTTCTTTACTTTGCTCCCCCTTGGTTGGAGCTTTCTTCTTTCTTTATTTCTTGTTCTTCTTCTTTTTATTCTCATAAGCTACGAGACAAAAATTGGGATGAGCTTTCTTCTCTTCTTGGAAATTTAATTTTTTTCTTTTATTTGCTCCCTCAAAGGTCATTTTCAATTTTTTCCATGCTTCTTTTGCTGAAATGCAAGAAGAAATCAAGTTAAATTCATTTATATCTAATAAGCAACAAAGTATATTCATGGCTTTAGAATTTAATTGGGCTATTTCTTTGGCATGCTCTTTTAATGCTTTGGGATTGTATGAGCCATCAACTATGATCCTCCATAAACTATAGTCATATGCTTGTATAAAAATTTTTATCCTAATATTTCAATAGGTATAATTAGATTTATTAAGCATTGGGGGTCTATCAATAGAGTAACCTTCATTAAGCAAAAATTTTATTAGGGTTGCCATGATCTTTTACTTTTTGACCGCTAGGTCAATAATAAAATATTAGAGCACTTGCTCTGATACCACTTATTGCCCAAGGATGGCTACCCAAGAGGAAGGATGAATTAGATATTTTTAAAATTAAATGACTAATGAGTAATAAACTTGAGATATGAATAAATTAAACTAATTAAGTACTTAATAAATCAAACTATGTAATGTGTAGTGAATACAAGTAATAGAGTAAAGCACATAATCATAAATATATAAATTTTATAGTGGTTCGGTGCCAAACTCAGCACTTACGTCTATTTTCTAAGTAAACCACTTAGGAATTCAACTATAATTCTTAACAAGAATTATAATCCAATTATTTTTTGGGCTTACAATCAAATTTAGTTGATTTTTTCTAGCTCACCAACCAAAGACATACAAGATTATTGTTTGGACTCATAATCAATCCAGTTGATTTTTCCTGGATCACCAACCAAAACTTCATAAGTGATTATTTTTCTCCGAACTAACAATCAATCCTGCTTGATTTTAACCTTGGCTCATCAATCAAACTACTATAAATGTCCAATTCAAGGCTTGGACCAATCCAAGTTTCTCATCCTAAGAAACTTGAAATAAAAAGAAGAATACAAAATAAAATAAACTCTTTTGAAGCATAAGAGAAGAAAATCTAAGTTGTTTTTGCTTGTAGGCTTGATTTCTTCTTCTTGAATGATTAAGAGATTGTAAGGCTTCTTGATTCTCTTCACTCTTGCTCTCACTTGCTTAAGGATAATTTATAGTAGAAGGATAAAAGATCACTTTGAAAATAACTCCTTCTCTTTTCTTTTCAGCTCACTCCTTAGTTTTCTTAAAGAATATTCAATATGCTCTCCAAGACCTATTTTTAATGCTCCAAAGATTTTTTTATATATTCTTGAGATTTTTCATCACTTCTTGACATCTGGAAGGTCTTCAGAAAGAGTTCTAATCATTGGAGATGAGAAAATAGCTATTGAGAATTTTATGAGACGAAAAAGCTACAGTTCTAAAAACTAGCCGTTATAATCATTGGGCCGGCTCAATCGCACTGGGTCAGCTCAATTTCTAGCTGGATTGGCTCAGTCCCTTGGATCTTGAAAATTTTACTTTTTGTGCTTTCTATCTTTTGCTTCTATTGAGACTAGATTGGCTCAGTTCTAGACTGAGTCAGCCCAGTTTGCGTACCATGCATGTCAAAGACTGTTTTGGATCTTTTCTTCTTCAATTTGATTTATAGGCTAGACTTGCCTTCTTGACTTGATATTATCCTCATCAACATATCGAAAAATACTTGAAAAAATTATGAGCACTTAAAATTTTAAAACTGCACATCATCATAAATATTGTTAGACTTTATAACTTATACTTAAAGCTCTTTATCATCATCAAAATCAATCTCTAGTTTAACAATTAGGATTATTACTCACACTGGCTTCATTTTTAAATAAAGTTGCAAAATTGGCCATTATAGTTTCCAATCCTCCAAGTCTCGCATGTGTTGCATGTGGTTGATTAACTGATGTAGGGTCGTAAGATTCATACTCCATATGCTCCATAGTAGCTGATACATAACTAGGATCGACCTCCATATCATCAAATATGGTGTTATATGGATATTGATATGCAGACTTTGCCCCTATTATTAACTAAGGACTATGAGTTACTGATGCTGCTGGTCCATCAATGGTACATACAGGGGTGCCTCGATACTCATACCTAGGTTTATTGGCCATTGGAGCTACATCAGATGGAGATCTATCCATCTCTGACTGTGCAAGTGGGATAGATACAGTCTGAGACACTCACATGCTGTTCACCACCATCCAAAATTTTTACTGCTGCTGGCTCAATGAAAATCTCAACCATTAGAAAAATCCCATGTTATGGGATGCCTAAGATAGTGTTCATGTTTTGATTATCTTCAATAGGTACAACCAAATACTATGAAGCAGTATGAATCAAAAATCTATATACTAGAAAAACTCCATAGTGATCGGGGTTCCATCCGATGACAACATCGCAAACTAACACAAGTTCTTAGTATGTTACATTATGGTCCATTATGGTCATTCGGGTCCTTCCACCATGATAACATGCACCATTAGCGTCATGATTGATCCTCTCATCCTAATGAAAGATAACAGTGATACGACTTGGATCCATTTTGTTGAAAATTATTATGAAAAGTAACTGCATGAACATATAAACATAAATTTATTAGAAGAAAGTATTTAATATTTAAAATGACTTACATGATAAATATATCATATTATCAACTAATAGATATAGAAGGTCTAATCCCATTTAGAAATTGTATTAATTCTATTGGTCAATTACAGTAATCAAATGATACGCAATAAGGGTCGAAAAAAATTTTGGCAGTATTTTTTCTTAGTTCTTTCCATACGATTGAAGTTGTATGAGGAGAACTAAAAGAAAATACTATCCAAAATTTTTTTTGAACTCTTTGCATGTCGTTTGATTACTATAATTATTATCGAAAGGAGGGAGGGGCACTGGGGACCGCTGAGAGGAGGAGGGGGAGGGGTACCAAGGACCGTTGAGAGAGGGAGGTGGGGGGACATTGGCTGGGTACCATCAAGAGGAGTAGGAAGGAATGGTGGTAACCGGGGAGGTGGGAGGGTGGGATGGGTGGGGGTTTGGCGGGGGGGGGGGGTGCTGGGCGCTGAGTGGAGGAGGGAGGGTCACCAAGGACTGCCGGAGGAGGAGGGAGGGGGGGGGAGGGTGTTAGGGATCTCTGAGAGGAAGAGGGAGGTGGGGGGGGGGGGTGGGGGATGGGGGGGTGTGTCGACTAGGTTCCATCGAGAGGAGGGAGGGGTGGTGGAGGGCAGGAGGGGCGGGGTGTTGGCGGGCGGGCCGAGTAGAGGAGGGAGTGGCACCGAGGATCGAGAGGGAGAGGGAGGGAAGTTCTTGCACCGATTGGGGGGGTGCGTAGGAAGGGGCGGCAGGGATCGAGAATCGATGAGGGAGAGAGGTTCGAGAGAGAGGGGAGAGGGGGGTTTGGTTTTTCTTTTTATCCAAGTGATGGAGAGTATGGTAGTATACATATATTCCTTCACCCAATGACCCTCTCGGAAAAGCTCTCGGGAAGCTCTCAGCAGAAATGTGTCTCAGAAAGTCACCCTTTCAAAAGGTGACTTACTGGTGCGCCCTACGATAGGACGACTTATAGAATTGCCTTATAGTAGGGCAACTTATTAAGTCTCCCTACAATGGGGCAACTCTTTATTGCTGACTACTATATGGCATGGAGGGTGGCGAGTAAGCATATAAAGTCATCCTATCATAAGACAACATTTTGTTCGACAGTATTTTGGTAAATAGTTTTGAAAGAATATTATTTTTTTAATTATTTTAAAAACAAGCATTATGTTGGTAAATTAGCCAAATTTTGAAATAAAAAATGGCATTTATTCAAGTGAATTTTTGGAAGCATGAAAGAGTGGGTGTTGACTATTGTAATAAAATGGCAATCTGATAAAAGTTGTTTTCTGAACATTACATTATCAGTACAATATATCGATATATATATAAAAACTGGAGTTAGGATGCTTTTGAGACTGCCATAACAACCGAGCTTTTCCCATTATTGAGTGTCAAGGCTCTAGGGTGCTAATGTGACTGCTGAGTGGGCACCAAAAACTAGTGGAATGTAGGGCATTGGAGACCTGCAAAAGAAATTCTATATGCCCAGAGGGGTTCTTTGATGGGGTACCCTCTGATGCCCAAGTTAGTTGAAGCTTGAGCATAATGGAGAAAAGGAGGAATGATTTCTAAGTGGCTTGGCTTAGCATAGCATACCTCTTAGGGGTCCCTTTTTATATAGGAGATAGTCGAAGTTTGTTGCACGCTAGCCCATAGGTTGTCAAAATAGACAGTACAACCTCTCGATCATGGGCATCTACTAGGCAGATGCTTGCTAGTTTGTTAGTCATAGGCATATGCTAGATGGATGCCTACCAGGTTATTAGTCATGGGCATTTGCCTGACCCACATCTTGGAGGGTATCAAAAAATTTAGTGATAACCCATATGGTCGGATGATTTGGCTGAGGTTGAAGCACAGTCGAAGAGTCATTATAGCTTTATTGATTCTGAGTCCCATTATGGGGACTTATCCATGTCGTTGGTAAAGTCCTAACCCGGGGGCTGGTAGATTCCTAGCACGGAGGCTGGTGAAGTCTCGATCTGGATGTCGGTAGGTGCCTAAGTGTAGAGCCATCGGAAGTCGATGAGGCCACATTGTCCCCTCTTGCGATGTGGTTGCCTTACCATCGTCATCGTCATGGGGTTAGGTGTGCTTTGTGTTGGAAAATATGTCCCAAAATCAATCATCAGCCTATTGATGATTGAGCTACATTGTATCTATAATTGATTTATTAATAAATAAAATATATTTTTAATATTTTTCATCATAAAAGTATTCATCTTCTAACGAACTTTATTATTGTGATAAAGTTCTTAGGACTATTTAGCTTCGATAAAGAGATGATTTATTGATTAGTTCTTAAATCTGTTCACGATCAAATGATAGGCTGTTAATTAGGATGACAACGTCTATCGAGCATAGGTCGCTGTATGTCATATAGATTGGTTGTCCTCTTAACCAAGGAGTATGGAGATACTAGTATGGCATACAGATGAGATGTATGGATACATTATCATTGAACGTGACTAACTTTAGAGTATTCTACTATTGAGAATGTCTCTGATGGGATATAGGTATAAGTATCCCTTAGACCTGAGATCACCTCAGTGGCTTGCAAGCAACTCATTATGCTTTGGTACCAGATTAACTAAATTTCTAATTCAGTAACGGAAGGTTTCTGGGCATAGTCAAGTACTTGCGAAGTTAGAGTGTGATCAAGATAAAATTGACCACTCCAAGAGTTGGAGAATAGTATATCACTGTATTTCAATATAGCAAAATCTTGGCCAGAATAATCCATCAGATAAATTTGGTATTTTGAAATATAATATGGACAATCTGATCAGAGTTGATAGTTGAATTTTGAGGTATCCTACGAGCATTTTGGTCAAGGAGATGAATTATATAGAAACTATATTCACATGGGTTCTAAGGATGATGTTTTATACATTCGACCTATCCGACCGTCGGGTACCATTGCTAGATGGTTACTTCGATTAGTAAAGGAATATATTCCTATGCTACCGACTTATATTTAGACCTATGAGATCACATACATTAGAGCTCATGATTCGATCAGATGGTTGATCAAGATTAAGAATCGTTCTAGAGTTAAACAATCAAAATGATTGATGTTTAATCTAGTGCAAGCATTGCAGGAGGATCGATTAGCAATTTGATTACTAATTAACTTAATTTGATTAATTCAAAAGATTAAAATTAAATCTAATTAAATATAATTTAATTATATTTAGTTTGTGCATGATTGGATCAAGTCTAATTGGCTTATTGGATAAGCTAAGTGCAGGAAAGAACTAGTCCTAGTTCAACTAAGACTTCGGTCAACCCAATTTTCTAATTTAATTAAAAAATTAAATTAAAATTAAATATAATTAAATATAATTTAATTAAATTTTTAATTAGCTTAAAATATTATTTTATTTAGTTGACTTGGTTTTGATTTAATTTGGTTTGAGAAATCATGTTTGACCAAGTCATAGATGGAATCCTAGTGAGACTAGGATTCCACCTTGCACCACCTTAGCCCTCCATGCCCCCCATGCCCCCCATGCCTATTTTTTAGGAATTTTTCATGGAAATACTCTTTTCCCTGATCTTCACGCACACCTCCTCTCTCCCTCTCTTTCTCATATGGTAATTTTGTAGTTGACCAAGTCAAAAAGAGAAGTAAGTTTTGTTCTAGGATTCTATGAGATAGAATTCTTATAAACTAAAATACCTCCTTCTAATTGTACCACACACACCTTCTTTATTTTTTCTGAATTTCATGATAAAAGAAGAAATTTTTGTGCACCCCTATTGCTGGTCCATGAGAGGAAATAAGGTGGGGGCGCCCAAGAGTTGGGCACCCCAACAACTTGCTATATTATGTCCTTTCCTTGCCTGAGTTTTTGACCAAACTTGGACTCTGCATATCTTTTTATTTAGGATGAATTTTTGGCTAAAATTTTCATGAAATATAGACCTTTGAGAGAGATTTGAGGTGTACAAAAATTAGAGGGAAAGAGTCTTTAGGCATTGGGGTTCCATAGACACCAAACTAGGTGTCTAGATTAGAGCAAAGAGAAGAAGAAGAGGGTCTTCTTCCGAGGTTGCTGTGTTCATCATCTTCCTTCCTTCTTCCTTGAGTTTTCTAAGAGAGTCTCAGATCTAAAACCTCCTCTCCATCTTCTCTTCTTTGAAATAATTCAAATCCAAAAGAAGGAGGCATCTGATCGACCATCGAAGAAAGATCAGCATAGTACTAGCATACTGTGTTGATTTTCTGCATTAGGATTTTTGATCGTGCTCGTAGGCTCGTATGGACAACTCCTAGAGATTAGATGCATGTGTGGCTCGCAACTTCATCCTCAAGCCTAGATCAGTAAGTTAGAATGTCTAACTTGCACAGATAATAGATCTGATCTATTGATTTCATAGCTGCATTAGATGTAGTATTGTAACATGTTGATGAGATCAACATGTTAATCTTTTCTTTATATTTTTAATTTTTAATTGAATATCATGCCTTGATCATGTAATAAATTTTAGATCTAAAATATTTTTATATTTATTTAAATAAATATTTAATTTATTTAAATCTTTCATTGGTTGATCTTAAAAAAGTTTCAAGATCTATCCGTAAAACCCTAGATCTGATTTCTTTAATTGGTATATGAGCCTAGGTTCTTATTACATTATTTTCTTGAGCATATTTAGATTATTTATTAAATTAGATCTAATTTATAATCTAATTATTAAATCTAAAATTAAAAATTTAGATTATGAACTATCATAAGGTTGTCCTATTGTAAGGTTTTATCCCTTACAGTGAAAAGATTATCCTAGTTCGTGATGATCTATTCTTAATCATAAATTTATTAGATTTAATCTAATTTTATTTATAATTTAATAAATTTAAAATAATTTTAGATATAAAAATAAAATTTTTAGATTTCATGGACTGCTATAAAGTTATTCTGCTGTAAGGTTTATTCTTTACAGTGAAAAGATTGTCCATGCTGATCTAAAACATTGATCATAAAATTTTAGATTAGATCTAAGAGATTTTATGATCTAATTAAAAATATTTTAATCTAGTTTTAATCATCATAAATATATTAGATTTGATCTAAGTTGATTTATGATTGATTGGTGTTGAAACTATTTCAATTATATGAACCTGCTTAAATTAGATCTAAAATAGATTCATATTTATGTTACTTGCATATTGATTATGAATCAAACATGCAACTTGGTTGATAGAATTATGTTATAAAAATATTTTATAAATATAAAAAATATTTTCAAAAAGTCAAACCCTAACCCTCAGTCCAAAACTTAATTAACAATTAAGAAGTTATTTGATTAGGATCTAGAATTATAAATTAAAGATTCTAAGATATGAATCATAACACATTGGGTTAAATGGATTAGTGGGGATTAGGTCCATTAATTGGGTTAGACCTAGGGTTAGATTAAAGAATGGACTTAATTAGAGAATTGACTAAATCTA
Organism: Cocos nucifera; assembly: GCA_006176705.1. Classification (NCBI taxonomy): domain Eukaryota; kingdom Viridiplantae; phylum Streptophyta; class Magnoliopsida; order Arecales; family Arecaceae; genus Cocos; species Cocos nucifera. The sequence continues at coordinate 1,042,146 of QRFJ01001855.1, read as the reverse complement.
ATTAATTATTATCTTAGATTAGATCAAGAATTCTCTAGATCAATTACAATAATTATAGTTGGTCAAGTCTATATCTTTAACGAGATCCAAGATGGACTTGATTCTTGGCTACAAGATTCAGCACGAACTATTAGGTTGATCTAATTGAAACTAATTAATTCAGTTGGTGTCTAAGGTAAATCAGATCGGTGATCTTTAATTGACAGTCTGCTTACCTAGCTATTTCTATTGGTGTCTAAGGCAAGCTTTGGCAGACCCTCTCACTGATCGAACTTACCTAACCTCTTGGTAAAATTATATTTTGATCGGATCACTTGACTACTCGAGCTGATCCATGTTAGCTAAGTAAATCAGTATGACTAATTTAGGTGTTTCTTGACCAGCATATTAATGGTCTCCCTTAAGTTGACTTGGTGAAGGCAGTGGGAGAATCATCACAAGTTGGTTCATCCGACCTTCCCTCTTCTTTAAAAATTAAATTCTCTAAAATTATTAGGTCCTTAAAATAAATTAGTTATGGTGATAACTAGATCATAGTCTTCCATTAAGTGGATGATAATGGATCCATCAGTTGGATAATCATTGGAGGCGCAAAGGCCTGGTGCATATCGGCTGATAGAATTATCATTCATTATATGATTTCTTGGCTACATCTTTCTAAATGATGGTTAGATTAGGCAACCAAAGTTGGGTCTAATCATTCATTGGTTAGATGGGCCATGTATGGTCATGTTAATGGTTAGACCTAATCGAATGTTTTCAGTGAAAGCCAAAGCCTACTGATTATGGACTAGGATAAAATTTAATTACTAAAAGTTATTTAGAAAAATAATTAATTATGAACCTACCCTTAGATGCACATGGGTTGGCCAACCAAAGTTGAGCTTGTGTGCAGTCTATGTGGATTCTAGTATCCACTAAGGAATTAGGATAATTTTTTGAATTGAAGGTAGAGGCTACCAATTCGAATAAAATAGTGAAAGAATCTTTTGATTAAAATCCAGAATTGACTGCGGGCAAAATTCTTCAAAATTTTGTTAGATATATGTGCCCTAGAAGCCAGAATTGGCTGACACTTGTAATACACTTCTAGGGGCAAAATTATAATTTTGACTATAATTAATGAAATGGGTTATTTTCTATCACACATGTGTATTTAGTGTCTGTGATACATCCTTTGAGTTAATGGTAATGATAATTCATATTTTCAAGAGTTGAAAATTTAAGACATGAATAATCATTATTAACTCATAAACAGCTCCCGACCATAGGATCATCACGAGGATGGTGATTGATCCGGAAGGTTGGTGTACGATCGCTTCTCTTTAGTAGATGAGTCTTGAGTCTACGGTGTGGAGACACCGGAGCGAGAGTACAGGTACTCGTTAGAGAACGAGGGCACTGAGCGTGACCACCTCGAGTAGTCATTAGGAAGTCTACCTTCTCGTCAATGACTGACTCGATGCTGCAGTAGTGTGTCTGGTTCTTTGACCTGAGATGCATCGGCAGTTCACCTTGAGGGTGTTATAGTTTGACTACACCATTACTCGGTCTCCTAGCCATATGGAACCCTGAGGTGTATGTTGGCTATAGCATGTTCATTGTAGGAACTGGATTGCATCAAGATGGGATCTATCTACCTCGGTGGTAGAGGAGTAGCCCTATGATGATCATGAGAATCAAGTCCAGAAATCCATGGCCATGGTAGAGTGAAATAATAGAAAGAGTTTCTATTTAGATTTTCACATTGGACTCGAATCGAATGATTACATCATATGACAGAGACTAGGGTTTGACGAGTTCACCTTAACCCTAATCTGATCGGGGCTCAAGATAGAAGAACTTAATCACACAGGTAGCTGCACCAAGAGGTTCGCATTCAGCTCTGATGGGTTGCCACCATATACTGCTAGGTGTCACTGGTGGATTTTGGGAGCAATTAGAATGATTTAGATGATCGATCATTCTAGCTGTTCGAATCAGAAGAGTTCTGATCCATCGAAAGGAGTTTCGATGATGTCTATGATAGAGATCATGACATATCCCATTACCATACAGAACTGAACCTAACTGGGTCACACAAACAAGGGTTTGAATCTGGTGATCATCAATTGAACTGATCTAGTTCAATTGATCTGAATGAGATTCAATTAGGTTCAAGGAAATCGTGCTAGCACTCGATTGAACCTAACGTTCTTCTTTTACTATCATAAATAAGTTGTCCTGACTGAGCCAAAGGAGTTTGTGCTCAATCAGAGGCCTTCATATGGTCTGACTGGAGGTTGTCCAAGTCAGAATAGGTTGTCTTATTTGTAAGACATTACCTGCCATTTTTGGTCACCTGCCATTTCTTGTTCTTTGACTTTGGTCAAAAGTCTACCTTTGACTGGTCAAACGTTGACCATTGACCCTTTGACTTTTGACCACATGTCATGCACCTATTGGAGAGCTGGTGGGGGCCTGTCCCCCTGCCAGAACCTGGCAAGGAGAAGGGCGCACGCCAAGGGTGGCGTGAGCCCAAGTAGGAGGCGCCTAGGAGTCCTTGTTGGACAAGGACTCCACCTCCCTTTTGGATTCCAATCAGAGTTCTACTAAGAATCCAGTTTGACTGGTCTTAGGCGCCCTCTAAGGAGGAATCCAGGGGTCTCTATTCCAACCAATCAGATTTAGATCTGATTTCACAAAGGGTTGTGATTGGTTGAGAGGAAGAGGAGTTGGATCACAAGAGGTCTATAAATAAGACCCTGCGCCCAACCCTAATTCCAATGCTATTAGATACGCCCCAAGGCTGCCTCTCCCCTCCTTCTCCATGCCATAGTCTCTTCTCCCCTTGCTCTCCACGTCCAAAAGGTGTTTTGGACTTAGTTTGGTGCGATTCAGATCAAGGAAAGGCGATCAAAAGCAAGAAGGCTGCGCTGCTGCAAAAGGACGACTGCAGATCTTCAAAAGAGTTTTGAAGATCCTCCAGATCAGATCCAGATCTGATTTTTGGAGGTGTGATAGAGAAGAAGAGGATCTCCAGATCCAACCCGAGTGGATACCGGTAGAGGCCAGGCGCTTGCGTGGCTAAGATCCAGAACCTTCCGCTGCAATCAGGATCATCTACAGGGTAATAGGATTACCCAAATCAGGTAAATTAAATTTGATTTAATTTATCTTATTTTATTTTATTTATTAAAATAATAAGAATCAGATCTGAAAACATATCAAGATCTGATTGAGATCAAGAGAAAATTTTTGAAATATATCTCTTGATCTAATCAGATCTGGACGAACCTGGACCGGGAAATCAGGATTTCCCTTCAACTGGTATCAGAGCCATGGTTCTAAAATTGTTTAGATCTGATTTTAATTTTATTTTAATTAGAAAATAAAGTGATTTCAGATGTCACATGAGATGTGATCAGATCTGAAATCAGAAAAAATTAAAATTAAATGATTTGGATCTAAGAACATGAAGATATGCATGACTAGTTCTAGAATAGAATAGTTCTATAGAATAGTTTTGCATGTCTTTGATTTAATCTGATTAAATCATATTTTAGATCTTCTTATTTACTATTTTCTGATATTATAAGTGTTATAATAACATCTGATAAACAGCAAATAAAAATTATTTAATTTTAAATATCATATGAGATATGATAGATGCATGACTAGACTAGTTGTAGAATAGTTCTACATAATTGTCTAGATTAGAATTTATTTTGATTAGATCAATTTAAATCTAATTTTTTAGATTATTATGTGATAATTTAGATCTGAAAACATGCATGATTTGATACATGAGATGTATGCAAAATATGCCTTGATTAGATCTAAATTTGTATATGAGATATATGATATAGATCTATAACTGTTTTGTAGATTTACATGTTCCTGATTAAGGCGTTCCTCTTGGCCGTCCGGTCATAAGAACGAAGAAGGGTTTAAAGGCCCTCTCTTCCCATTCGATGGGGTGTTCTTATGACGTGTAGGGGTGCTGCGTGTTCGTCCTTAATCAGAAACCCAAAACTTACTTTCTGCAAAACCCTAGATCCTGAAACCCTAGGATTTATTGTGCATATTTTGTTTATGAACCCAACTTAATTAAGAATTAAGTTTATGGAATATTAATTAGGTCTAAAATTGAGAATTTCAGATCTAAGACATATTCATAATACTGGGTTCGGGCTTGGGTAGCTCAATTAGGTCTAAGCGGTTGATCAAACCGAATCAAGAGTTGGTTAGATGGGATCAACAATGCTTAAATTGACCAGCCTAATAGGATTAAGTCTGGGTCAAGATCGAGTCACGATCAAGCAAGACCTAATTAGGCTCAGAGGTTAGAGTCTGGATTGTAGGCTAACCCAATTGGTTCTGACTCAACAATTTGGTGTCTAAGGTAAGTTTGGCACAGACGACCGACTGGTTTTTAATTGGAAGCTACTCGACCTGAATGCGTTCTTGTGCGAGTTAACGGCATATTCCTTCCACCGGTCTCACTTACCTGGCCATATCTGTTGACACAGTTCTGATCTGAGGTGGTCAATAATCCGAGCTGACCCATGCCACTAGGTTAGTCATAATTGTTATGACTAAGCCAAGTCTAGTTTAATGAGACCTGAATCAATTCTCCCTAAGAAAAGATTAAGTCCGAGGTCTTCCACCATTGTAGACGTGCGGGCCCTTCCCGGGGTTGATTGTTCTCGGCTGGATACAGTGGCTCAGTTGCACCGGGAAGACGCAACCATGTCTATTAGGCATTGGATGCTATGGGCTGGAGGATGAGTTGGGCTCAATATTCCGGATACGGTGAGAGACCCAATTAGGAACCCAGTCTATGCAAATGGTGGGTCTGACTTAACTAAGGAGTGGATCAATATTCCGGATACGGTGAGATTCATGAATTAGAGACCAAGTTTGGGTGCACCATGATTAGAGAATCATTGAACAAGAGTTGTTCACTCATTGGCTAACCCATCACCAATAACTGTTAGGTGAGGTGATGAGTCAGTTGGTGAGACCGCACCACCCACTAGAAATCATCAATCGCGGAGATTTTCGCATCTCTACAGAGGGAGTGTAGGGATCCGAGAAAATAGTGGGAGCTAATTTGTTTAAAAATAAAATCCCTAAACAAATTGGTCAAGTCAAAATTACAGTATCTAACTAGAATCTTTGACTCTCTACAGGAAAATGTCTGCGTCCAACCCACTGGCACGTATCCTAGACACACATAGACTGACTGGACCCAATTATAAAGATTGGCTCAGGAACTACAAAATTGTTTTGGGTTCAGAGAAGTTAACACATGTTTTGGACCAGGACCCTCCCACCTTACCAGCTCGTCCATCCACTGAACAGAGAGCGTCTCTGGAAAAATGGATTGACGAAGACAATAAGGCCAGATACTACATGTTGGGCTCGATGTCTGATGAGCTCCAGCGCCAACATGAAGATATCGGGACTGCTCGCCAAATGTTGGCTCACCTGCAGGAGATGTTTGGTGAACAGAGTCGCGCAGCCAAATATCAAGTCACGAAAATGACTTTTTAAGGCTAAGATGCGTGATGGGCAGTCAGTCCAAGATCACTGTCTGACAATGATCAAGGACATGGAAGAGCTTGAGAAGCTCGGTGTGAAGTTGGACTTGGACTTGCAGAACGATATTATTCTGCAATCCTTGACTGATGCATATGGGCAATTCATCATGAATTACCACATGCATAAACTTCAAAATTCCTTGGCCGAGTTGATGAATATGCTGGTTACCGCTGAGCTTTCTATGAAAGGTTCTAAAGGCTCAGTTCTTGCTATGGAACGGACTTCTTCCAAAAGAAAGTCTTATGGAAAGAAAAAGAAGTCTGTGAAAAAGCAAAAGGTAGAAGGATCAAAGAAGAAGAAGGCAGAACCGAAGAAGAAGGTCGATGGCAAAGGAAAGTGTTTCCATTGCAACAGCGACGGCCATTGGAAGCGGAACTGCCCTACTTACCTGGCCACCCTGAAGAACAAGAAGGAAGGTCCTTCTGGAGGTATGCTCGTTATTGAGTCTAACCTTACGGTTTCTTCTGCATCCAGTTGGGTGCTTGACTCTGGTTCTAGTGCTCATCTGTGCACTTCTATGCAGGGTCTTGAGGATAGCAGGAGGCTGAGGGATGGAGACATGATCCTACGCGTCGGTAATGGAGCAAGAGTTGCTGCAGTAGCCGTGGGAACATACCCTCTGCGATTACCATCTGGTTTAGACTTAGTTTTAAAAGACTGTTATTATGTGCCTGCAGCTAGCAGGAATTTGATTTCTGTTTCATGCTTAGCACAAGAAGGTTATGTGATCACCTTCTTTAAGGACCATTGTAACATTCTTTATGAAAGAAATAAAATTGCAAATGGTTTCCTTGTTAATGGTCTTTATCAGTTGCATATTGATGTACCTATTTTAACTATCGAGCAAAACGTGAATGCCAAACGACCTAGGGATAGTCCAAACGACAGATATCTATGGCACCTGAGATTAGGTCATATAGCAGAAGATAGGATTAACAAATTGGAGAAAAATGGGCTATTGAGTCCATTGACTTTTGAGTCATATCCAACTTGTGAATCTTGTCTTCAAGGCAAAATGACTAAACTCCCTTTTGTTGGACATGGGGAGAGGGCCACAGATCTCCTTGCCCTAGTACATACTGATGTGTGCGGCCCATTCGATGTGCCGGCTAGAGGCAATTTTGTCTACTTCATTACCTTTACCGATGATCTGTCTAGGTATGGGTATGTGTATCTTATGAGACATAAGTCTGAAGCCTTTGAAAAGTTCAAAGAATTCAGACATGAAGTAGAAAAACAAACTGGAAAACCCATTAAGGTTCTTCGATCAGATCGAGGAGGTGAATACCTTAGCCGGGAATTCCTAGACTATCTTAAGGAAAATGGCATAGTCTCTCAATGGACTCCACCAGGAACACCTCAACTCAACGGGGTTTCAGAACGGAGAAATCGGACTCTATTGGATATGGTTCGATCCATGATGAGCTTCACAGACCTCCCAGATTTTCTTTGGGGACATTCATTATTAACTTCAATCTATTTACTGAATAGGGTTCCCTCTAAAACCGTTCCTACCACACCGTATGAGATATGGCACGGTAAGAAACCAAGTCTGAGTCATCTCAGAATTTGGGGTTGTCCGGCTTATGTCAAAAGACAACAAGCGGACAAGTTAGAGTTTAGGTCCTTTAGAGCTCGATTCATAGGATATCCTAAAGAGTCATTAGGATACTATTTCTACATTCCAGAAGACCACAATGTGATTGTGAGTCGACATGCCATATTTCTTGAAAAATAGTTTATTCAAGATAGTGGCATTGGAAAGCAGATTAAGCTTGATGAGAAAGTCTCACAAGCAGAACGAGCTAAGGACCAAGTGGAACCAAATCAGGTTGAGCCAATAAGAACACTACCTCCTCCACCTCGTAGATCGGAAAGAGTTTCCCGTCCCCCTGAAAGATACTTAGGTATTATTTCAGAGGATGTAGAGGAAATGTTCCTCATAGGTAATGGTGCTCATGGTGATGATCCCAAAACCTACAACGAGGCGATATCAGATATCGACTCCGAGAAATGGCTTGAGGCAATGAAGTCAGAGATCGACTCGATGCACTCAAACCAAGTCTGGACCTTGGTAGATCCACCAGAAGGTATAGTACCTATTGGGTGTAAATGGATCTTCAAGAGAAAGATTGGTGCAGATGGGAATGTGGAGACATTCAAGGCTAGACTGGTGGCAAAAGGTTATAGTCAACGTGAAGGCATTGACTATCAGGATACCTTTTCCCCGGTAGCTATGCTAAAATCCATCCGCACATTGCTTGCTGTTGCAGCCTATTTCGATTATGAAATATGGCAAATGGACGTGAAAACGGCATTCCTAAATGGATATCTTGAGGAAGATATCTATATGGAACAGCCGCTAGGTTTCACATCCAGTGATACTGATCACAAGGTTTGCAAGCTGCAAAGGTCCATATATGGACTTAAGCAAGCATCTCGGAGCTGGAACACTCGTTTCAATGATGTGATCAAAAAGTTTGGTTTCATCAAAAATGAAGAGGAACCATGTGTTTTCAAAAGGGTCAGTGGGAGCGCTGTTGTCTTCCTCGTATTGTACGTGGATGACATCCTCCTTATTGGGAATGATATTCCCATGTTGACATCAGTCAAGATGTGGTTGTCTAAGGAATTCTCCATGAAAGACCTAGGTGAAGCATCCTTTATTCTAGGAATTAAGGTCTATAGGGATAGACCGAATAGGATGCTAGGACTTTCACAGAAAATGTACATAGAGGAAGTACTAAAGAGGTTTAGTATGGAAAACTCTAAGAGGGGATTAATACCCTTCAGACATGGTATTCATCTTTCCAAGAAGATGTGCCCCAGCACACCTGAGGAAATAGAACGCATGAGCAAGATCCCTTATGCTTCTGCAATAGGGAGCCTCATGTATGCCATGCTATGTACACGACCTGATATAGCCCATGCTGTGAGTGTCACAAGCAGATATCAGTCAAATCCAGGTGAAGAACACTGGACTTCTGTGAAATGTATCCTTAAGTACTTGAGAAGAACTAAGGATATGATGTTGGTCTTTGGTAATGGAGAACTCCAAGTTCAGGGATACACAGACTCGGACTTCATGTCCGATATAGATGATCGAAAGTCGACATCTGGCAAGACTGTTTGTGCTGGAAGAGTTCCAAGCAAACTGGATAGCATACCATCTCATCCGCGATTACCTTGAGAAAGGTTACGTTGAGGTCAAGAGAGTCAACTCCACAGATAATGTGGCAGACCCACTTACAAAGCCGTTGGGCCAGCAGAAGATCGAAGCCCACCTTGAGAAGATGGGACTTAGACTTGTAGCCAATTGGCTTTAGGACAAGTGGGAGATTGTTAGATATATGTGCCCTAGAAGCCAGAATTGGCTGACACTTGTAATACACTTCTAGGGGCAAAATTATAATTTTGACTATAATTAATGAAATGGGTTATTTTCTATCACACATGTGTATTTAGTGTCTGTGATACATCCTTTGAGTTAATGGTAATGATAATTCATATTTTCAAGAGTTGAAAATTTAAGACATGAATAATCATTATTAACTCATAAACAGCTCCCGACCATAGGATCATCACGAGGATGGTGATTGATCCGGAAGGTTGGTGTACGATCGCTTCTCTTTAGTAGATGAGTCTTGAGTCTACGGTGTGGAGACACCGGAGCGAGAGTACAGGTACTCGTTAGAGAACGAGGGCACTGAGCGTGACCACCTCGAGTAGTCATTAGGAAGTCTACCTTCTCGTCAATGACTGACTCGATGCTGCAGTAGTGTGTCTGGTTCTTTGACCTGAGATGCATCGGCAGTTCACCTTGAGGGTGTTATAGTTTGACTACACCATTACTCGGTCTCCTAGCCATATGGAACCCTGAGGTGTATGTTGGCTATAGCATGTTCATTGTAGGAACTGGATTGCATCAAGATGGGATCTATCTACCTCGGTGGTAGAGGAGTAGCCCTATGATGATCATGAGAATCAAGTCCAGAAATCCATGGCCATGGTAGAGTGAAATAATAGAAAGAGTTTCTATTTAGATTTTCACATTGGACTCGAATCGAATGATTACATCATATGACAGAGACTAGGGTTTGACGAGTTCACCTTAACCCTAATCTGATCGGGGCTCAAGATAGAAGAACTTAATCACACAGGTAGCTGCACCAAGAGGTTCGCATTCAGCTCTGATGGGTTGCCACCATATACTGCTAGGTGTCACTGGTGGATTTTGGGAGCAATTAGAATGATTTAGATGATCGATCATTCTAGCTGTTCGAATCAGAAGAGTTCTGATCCATCGAAAGGAGTTTCGATGATGTCTATGATAGAGATCATGACATATCCCATTACCATACAGAACTGAACCTAACTGGGTCACACAAACAAGGGTTTGAATCTGGTGATCATCAATTGAACTGATCTAGTTCAATTGATCTGAATGAGATTCAATTAGGTTCAAGGAAATCGTGCTAGCACTCGATTGAACCTAACGTTCTTCTTTTACTATCATAAATAAGTTGTCCTGACTGAGCCAAAGGAGTTTGTGCTCAATCAGAGGCCTTCATATGGTCTGACTGGAGGTTGTCCAAGTCAGAATAGGTTGTCTTATTTGTAAGACATTACCTGCCATTTTTGGTCACCTGCCATTTCTTGTTCTTTGACTTTGGTCAAAAGTCTACCTTTGACTGGTCAAACGTTGACCATTGACCCTTTGACTTTTGACCACATGTCATGCACCTATTGGAGAGCTGGTGGGGGCCTGTCCCCCTGCCAGAACCTGGCAAGGAGAAGGGCGCACGCCAAGGGTGGCGTGAGCCCAAGTAGGAGGCGCCTAGGAGTCCTTGTTGGACAAGGACTCCACCTCCCTTTTGGATTCCAATCAGAGTTCTACTAAGAATCCAGTTTGACTGGTCTTAGGCGCCCTCTAAGGAGGAATCCAGGGGTCTCTATTCCAACCAATCAGATTTAGATCTGATTTCACAAAGGGTTGTGATTGGTTGAGAGGAAGAGGAGTTGGATCACAAGAGGTCTATAAATAAGACCCTGCGCCCAACCCTAATTCCAATGCTATTAGATACGCCCCAAGGCTGCCTCTCCCCTCCTTCTCCATGCCATAGTCTCTTCTCCTCTTGCTCTCCACGTCCAAAAGGTGTTTTGGACTTAGTTTGGTGCGATTCAGATCAAGGAAAGGCGATCAAAAGCAAGAAGGCTGCGCTGCTGCAAAAGGACGACTGCAGATCTTCAAAAGAGTTTTGAAGATCCTCCAGATCAGATCCAGATCTGATTTTTGGAGGTGTGATAGAGAAGAAGAGGATCTCCAGATCCAACCCGAGTGGATACCGGTAGAGGCCAGGCGCTTGCGTGGCTAAGATCCAGAACCTTCCGCTGCAATCAGGATCATCTACAGGGTAATAGGATTACCCAAATCAGGTAAATTAAATTTGATTTAATTTATCTTATTTTATTTTATTTATTAAAATAATAAGAATCAGATCTGAAACATATCAAGATCTGATTGAGATCAAGAGAAAATTTTTGAAATATATCTCTTGATCTAATCAGATCTGGACGAACCTGGACCGGGAAATCAGGATTTTCCTTCAATCTAATCCATCTGTACGATTGGCCGGAAGATTACCAACTCCATAAGAAGTCGGTGAACTTAGTGGAAGGTTTATCTTCTGGTTCTCGATCCTTTAGAAAAGGAAAGAAGAACAAGAAGAAGAAAGCTAAGAAGGTGCAAGTTCAGGCTGGGACAACTGTGCAGGGCCAGATGAAAAAGATCAAGTTCGATAAGAGTTAAGCTGAATGCTTCTTTTGCAAGAAGAGGTGGTATTGAAAAAGAAACTATCCTCAGTACATTGCTTCTCTGAATTCGAACAAGCAGAGAAAGAAGCAAGCTATTGCTGGGCAAAATATTTATATGATAATTTCTTATAATTTTTCTATTTATGATATTACTGACTGGGTATTGGATACTGATAGCCCTTAGCATATTTGTAATTCATTGCAGGGGATGCAGGTTAGTAGGAGATTCGAGCAAGGTGAAAGGTTTCTAAATGTTGGATATGGAAGACTAGTTCCAGTTCTAGCTTTAGAAATTTTGAAACTTATATTTGAGTCGTTGTTCTTAGTGATTATTATTTCTATCCTAGTTTTTTTTTAAATATCATTTCTGTAGGCCTTCTGGCCAAAAATGATTATGAAATTTTAATAAAGAAATAAGTTTGTAATATCATTATGAATGGTGTTACTATTTTCTATAGATATTTGAACAATGGTATGTATATATTATCACAACCTGTTAACATAGTCTATTCCACTGGCAAGCATCCTAGATTAGATAGTGTGTCAGATATCTATTTATGGCATTATAAGCTAGATCATATAAACAATAATAGGATAAACAGGTTGACTCAAGAAGAAATCCTCAAAATCAGTGATTGTGAATCACTTTCAATCTGTGAGTCCTATCTTCTTGGTAAAATGATCAAGTTATTTTTTATTGAAAAAGATGAGAGAGCCACTGAGCTCTAAGGTCTAGTACATACTGATGTAAGTGGACCAATAAGCATAAGTGTCAGAGATGGATATATCTACTTCATCACTTTCACAGTAATCTATCCAGATATGGATATGTCTATCTGATGAAACTTAAGTCAAATTCTTTTGAAATATTCAAACGATTTTGAAGTGAAGTAGAAAAATAAACTAGAAAGAGTATTAAAACTCTTCGATTTGATCGAGGAGGAGAATATTTTTTCGATGAGTTTCTTACATATCTAGGAGAGAATGAAATTCTCTCCCAATGGACTCCTCAATGAACACCACAATATAATGGTGTGTCTGGAAGGAGGAATCAGATTATGTTAGACATGGTCTGATCCATGATGGATTTTCCCAGCTTGTCGATATCCTTTTGGGGATATGCACTCGAATTGGCTTATTATTTGTTAAATGGGATTTTAAGTAAGTCTGTAGTTAAGACTCCATATGAGATATGGATAGGACGTAAGCCAGTACTTTCACACCTTAGGGTTTAGGGATGTCTAGCTTATGTCAAATGATTAATTACAGATAAACTTGAACCTAGGTCTAACAAGCACACATTTATTGGGTACCTAAAAGAGACCAAAGGATACTATTTCTACCATGTTGATGAACAAATGATGTTCATCAGCCTTAAGATAATTTTTTTGAAAAAGAAGTTTCTTGGTGAAGGAACTGTTGTCTTTAAGGTTGAACTTGATGAAGTTTAATAGGTAGAAAAATCGACACATATAGCGAAACCTGAGTCAGATTTGATTAGATCAAATTCAGAGTCCAGTGTACCTGCACCATTAAGACGATCCGGTAGAGTACCGCATCATCCGAATAGATACTATGATTTTTGGGTCCAAGATGGTGATCCCATCGAACTTGATGAGAATGATGAGGATCTAATCACCTATATGGATGCTATGTAGAGACTGATTCTGAAAAATAGCTTGAGGCCATGAAATCCAAAATGGAGTCCATGAAGTTCAATGATATGTGGACATTAGTTCACTCATCCGAAGGGGTTAAATCCATTGGATGTAAATGGATCTTCAAAAAAAAAAGAGGCGCAGACGGAAAGGTGGAGATCTATAAAGTCCATCTGATTGCCAAGAGGTATCATCAACGTTATGGTATTGATTATGATGAGATATTTTTTTTTGTGGCAATGCTCAAATTCATTCAGATTATGCTTGTGATTGCTGTCCATCTAGACTATGAGATCTGGCAAATGAATGTGAAGATAACTTTTTTGAATGGAGTGTTGACTGAAGAGGTGTATATGATACAATCTGAGGGGTTCACATCCATAGATGAGTCCAAGATGTGCAGGCTTTAGAGATCCATTTATGGACTAAAGTAAGTATCTCAAAGTTGGAACATGCATTTTGATAAAGTGATCAAAACATATAGCTTTGTTAAGAATGGAGAAGAACCTTGCATTTATAAATGGATAAATGGTCCAGCAGTAGTATTTCTTATCTCATACGTGAATGACATTCTCTTAATCGAAAATGACATTCCCACACTGTAGAAAATAAAAGTCTGATTGTCATCACAGTTCTCCATGAAGGACTTGGGTGAAGCATCCTACATCCTAGGAATGAAAATCTATAGGGATAGATCTAAAAGAATGCTTGGGTTATCCTAGTCCACGTACATAGATACTATGCTGAAGAGGTTCAGCATGAAGAATTCCAAAAAGGGTTATCTTCCGATGGGCCATGAAATTTTTCTCTCTAAGAAGAATTGTCTGACAACTCTTGAAGAAAAAGAGCGTATGAATAGAGTCCCATATATTTTGATAGTGGAATTTATCATGTACGCCATAACATGTAGGAGATCAGTCGTAGCATACTCATTAGAAGTAGTGAGTAGATACCAGTTTGACCCTAGCGAAAACCACTAAAAAGTGATTAAAACCATCCTTAAGTATTTGAGAAATACTAAGGATCAATGGTTGGTTTATGAAGAGTCAGATCTGAAACTTATGAAATTTACAAACTCCAGCTTTCAATCTGACCATGATGATAGTAGAAGCATGTCGGGATATATCTTTACTCTAAATGATGGAGCTATTTGCTAGAAGAGTTCTAAGCAGCATATCATAGCAGACTCTATTTGCGAAGTAGAGTACATCGCAGCATCAGATGTCGCGAAAAAAGCTGTGTGGTTGAGAAAGTTTATCACTAAGCTCAGAGTAGCATTTTTCCTTGATGATCCGGTCCTGTTATACTACGATAGCATTGGTGCCATTGCTCAAGCAAAAGAATCGAAGGCACACCAGTGGATAAAGTACATTCTATGTTACTTCTACCTGATTCGAAAGATCGTGGATAGAGGTGATGTCGACCTTCAGAAGATCGATGGAAAGAAGAACTTAGCCGACTCCTTCACTAAAGCCCTAGCAATAAAGGAGTTTGACAACCATAAGTCGAAGATAGGTATTAGATACTATGCTGAGTGGCTTTAGGATAAGTGGGAGTTGTTGAAAAATATGTTTCAAAGTTAATTATCAGTCTATTGACGGTTGAGCAATATTATATCTGTAATTGATTCATTAATAAATAAAATATATTTTTAGTATTTTTCATCATAAAAGTATTCATCTTCTAACGAACTTTATTATTGTGATGAAGTTCTTAGGACTATTTAGCTTCGATAAAAAGAGGATTTATCGATTAGTTCTTAAATCTGTTCACGACCAAATGATAGGCTGTTAATTAGGACGACATCGTCCATCGAGCATAGGTCATTGTATGCCATATAGGTTGGTTGTTCTCTTAACCAAGAAGTGTGGAGATATTAGCATGGCATATAGATGAGATATATGGATACATTATCATTGAACGTGACCAACTCCAGAGCATTCTGCTGTCGAGAATGTCTCTGATGGGATATAGGTATAAGTATCTTTTAGACCTGATATCACCTCAGTGGTTTGCAAGCAACTCACTGTGCTTTGGTACTAGACTAACTAAATTTTTAATTCAATAACAAAAGACTTCTGGGCATAGTCAAGTACTTGTAAAGTCAGAGTATGATCAAGATGGAATTGACTACTCCAAGAGTTGGAGAATAATGTATCACTGTATTTCAATATAGCAAAATCTTAGTCAGAATAATCCATCAGATGAATTTGATATTTTAAAATATAATGTGGACAATCTGATCAGAGTTGACAGTTGAACTCTGAGGTATCCTACGAGCATTTTGGTCAAGGATATGAATTATATGAAAACTATATCCGCATGGGTTCTAAGGATGATGTTCTACACATTCGACCTATCCGATCGTCGGATATCATTGCTAGATGGTTACTTTGATTAGTATAGGAATATGTTCCTATGCTACCAACTTAGGTTCGGACCTATGAGGTCACATACATTAAAGCTCATGATTCGATTGGATGGTTGATCAATGATTAAGAATCATTCTAAGGTTAAACAATCAATACGATTGATGTTTAACCTAGTGCAAGCATTGCAGGAGGATCGATTAGCAATTTGATTGCTAATTGGCTTAATTTGATTAAGCCAAAGGACTAAGATTAAGTCTAATTAAATATAATTTAATTAGATTTAGTTTGGGCTTGATTGGATCAAGTTCAATTGATTTATTGGATAAGCTAAGTGCAGCGAAGAACTAGTCCTAGTTCAACTAGGACTTCGATCAACCTAATTTTCTAATTTGATTAAAAATTAAATTAAAATTAAATCTAATTTAATATAATTTAATTAAGTCTTTAATTGGGCTAGAATCTTATTTTATTTAGTTGACTTAGTTTTGATTTAATTTGGTTTGAGAAACCATGTTTGACCAAGTCATAGATGGAATCCTAGTGAGACTAGGATTCCACCTTGTGCCACCTTAGCCCTCCATGCCCCCCACACCTATTTTTTAGAAATTTTTCATGAAAATACTCTTTCCCTTGATCTTCACACATGCCTCCTCTCTCCCTCTCTTGCTCATATGGTAATTTGGTAGTTGACCAAGTCAAAAAGAGAAATAAGTTTTGTTCTAGGATTCTGTGAGATAGAATCCTTATAAAGTAAAATACCTTCTTCTAATTGTGCCGCCCACACCTTTATTTTTTCTAAATTCCATGGTAAAAAAAGAAGTTTTTGTGTGCTCCTATTGCTGGTCCATGGCAGGAAATAAGGTGGGGGTGCCCAAGAGTTGGGCGCCCCTACAACTTGCCATATTATGTCCTTTCCTTGTCTGAGTTTTTGACCAAACTTGGACTCTGCATATCTTTTTATTTAGGATGAATTTTTGGCTAAAATTTTTGTGGAACAGCTTTGAGGTGTGCAAAAATCAGAGGGAAAGAGTCTTTGGGCATTAGGGTTCCATAGACACCAAACTAGGTGTCTAGATGAGAGCAAAGAGAAGAAGAAGAGGATCTTCTTCCAAGGTTGTTGTGATCATCATCGTCCTTCCTTCTTCCTAGGATTTTTTGAGAGAATCTCAGATTTGAAATCTCTTCTCCATCTTCTCCTCTTTGGAAGAATCCAAATCTAGAAGAAGAAGGCGTCTGATCGGCCATCAAAGAAAGATCAGCACAGTATTAGCATACTGTGCTGATTTTCTACATCGGAATTTCTAATCATGTTCGTGGGCTCGTGTGGAAGACTTCTAGAGGCAAGACATGTGTGCGACTTGCAACTTCATCCTCAAGCCCGGATCAATAAGTTAGAACATCTAACTTACACAAGTAATAGATTTGATCTATTGGTTTCATAGCTGTATTAGATGTAGTATTGTAATATGTTAATGAGATCAACATGATAATCTTTTCTATATGTTTTTAATTTTTGATTTAATATTATATCTTGCTCATGTAATAAATCTTAGATCTAGGATATTTTTATATTTATTTAAATAAATATTTAATTTATTTAAATCTTTCGCTACCTGATCTTGAAAAAATTTCAAGATCTACTTGTGAAATCCTAGATCTGGTTTCTTCACTTTGGTGGGTGGGCCCCAAGGATCATGGCTTAAGTGGATTGACCTCACAACACTTGCTCCTCTACTCTCAAGTCCAAGGTACTCAGGTTAGGCAAAGAAAGTAATGCTTTTCGGAGGTGATCCTCGAGGCTTATCTGAGCTAGCGATCGGAAGTCCATCAATCATTGAATGTATTGCCATGTCATTTTTGACTCCATTGGGATGAGTGGCCTCACGGATTGCATCTTGATCATCATGGAGGATTCGTCGCATCGCAAATTGATAACTATCAAAAATATATTAATAAAAATATTAAAGTAATAATAATTGATATTTATTTTAAAAATTGATATTTTTATTTTTATTTTATAGGAAAGATCCTCACCAATCGAAAGAGCTTGATTTATGGGTTAAAACGAATTAAATTTGACTCAAATTAGGGCTAAATCGAAGAAGAAATGAAGGTCAGAAGTTTAAATTAGTTAAGAAAAAAAAATTTGATCGATTCAGACCAAATCGGCTCAGAGAACTAGCTTGGACAGCCCAACGTGACTGCAAACCAGCGTGCCTGACCTGCTTGCAAGCCTAGTTCACTCAACACTCGCAAGCCTAGCCCAAGCCTCCCCCTCACCATGACGTCAGAGTGACATCGAAAACCATGCAGTCCATGGTGGACCAGTGGTTGATGCAGAAGGCATGGACCCTTAAAGGGTCCATAAAAATGATCATGTGACTTATAGTGGTAAAATCATCAATTCATCTAGCGTGGCACGCTCTGATTTGTCACAGTCTTCATGGCATCTAGTCCATAGGGTCTATAGACATAGTTACTACGCCATCTGATAGTTGCACTGATGCCCAATTCAGATCCAGCAGTTGGGCTGGGTGAGTTCCGATCCAAACTCCAATTTGAGTTCGGAAAGGATTCACAAAACTCTCTAATTTTCCTTTATTTAACCCCTTCTCATGCCACTGATCCTCTCGGACCCTCCCCTATGAGGGATTAGTCTCTCTAAGCCTCTTCCAGACCTCCTCTCTCCTCTCTTCTCTTTTCTTCTTCTTCTTCCTTCTTTCTTTTTCTTTTCTTTTTCTTTATCTAAGGAGTTCGAAGATCCCGAAAGCTAGAAGAATCAAAATCATATACAACTAGAGGTCTCATGTCTTGAAAAGTAAGGAAAGTCTTCTAATCATGAAAGTTCGTAATTTGAATCCTATTTATCTTTTTATTGAGCAACAAAATTAATTTATCTTTTACATACTTTTCTTTTTTATGCTTTAATATTTATATTTCTTACAATTTATAACTAAAAAAATAGATTATGATTGTAGAAAGATACGGTCTGTGGTTAGATTAGGATGAACTGTAATAATTAATTAGATTTATTTTATATCTTTTGATTGCATGATCTAAATAATATATGCCTGTGAGATGGATCATGATCATATTAGATATGGCCCATGCTAGGTAGAATAGATTATGTTAGAATTAGATTAAAAAAAGAGACATCTTATAAGATTGCATGTTGACAATGAAAAGATTGCATGAATCAATTATAGAGTTGAGTACTGAAAGATAGAACTGAAACCCTAGATAATTTCTCTTCTTATTCTTAATTAATTTTAAATCCCTAATTAATTAAGTATTTACTTTCTTTTATTTTAATTTGCTAAAATTTAAATTAGTTCTCTTTAATTTACTTCTTTAAATTTTATTTTACAAATTAAATTAAAATTTTATTTTTAAATTAAATTGAACATAACTTCATCTTCAATTCTCGAGAAAATCGACACTCGACTTTCTACTATTCTAACCTATAGTAAGATCAATTTAAATTATTATTTGTGCTGTAATGACAAGCATTACAAATCAGGGAGCATTTATGAGTGATGGACGGCTTGAGGTGGATTATCATTTTGCTCCAAAAGGAGCTTTTGGCGGTTGTGGTTTCGACAACCATGGGGCATCATTTGTTGAATGATGATTAGTCTAGTGGACCTTGCGCAGATCAATCCAAGTGTCCAAATCCAAGCGGCGGTGTGCTAGAAAGCAATAGGTTTTGGCCACTCTAATTTTCACCATGTGGCTGAGATCCAATCTCTCAGGGTCCACTCAAGTCATAGGCACATGGTATAAGGAAGGATTCTCTTATTGTCACATCTATCTTATTGCCCCATTCACTCCTCTCTCGTGCCTGCTTGTCTAGCTTCCAGAGGGGTTTTGTGACTGCCTCGTGCTTCTCTTCCGGCTTTGGCGATGTCATCCTTATTAAGAGGTATTGCCTTTTTTGGTCCCTTTTTTTCAAGCTTATTCCCGATTGGTCCTTTCACTTGCTTGCCTTTATTTAGGTTTTAGTTGGTTTTGCAGTGATGTCTTCTGATAGGAGGGGTCAAGGTGAAAGTAGTCGAGTTAGTTGGAAGCTTTGACGGCCCACCTCTCGATCCCAGTTTGGGACAATCCCCAGGCTCCTATCGTAGGGGTCTCTTCTTCTAGTTGTCAAGGTCCTAAGCTGTGCAAAGCGGATAGTGCAGTGAGGGGTTTCAGAGATTTCTTTGGCCCTGGGGTTGAAGAGTTGATGATCATCATGGACAACCTCCAGTGGCATAGGTCTCGATACTTCATCATGTTGGTCTTCCGACTTGAAGTTTCAAGTCGAGAGGAGCAAGTGTCTTTGGCCTTGGAGGGTTGAGTTACCTTATACGAGGAGACTTTTCGAGCAGATTTTCAATTATCTTTCCACCCCTTTGCCTCCAACATTCTCGACTTCTATAGGATATTTTTGATCCAAGTCACCCCGAACTATATTCGAGTGATTGTTGTCTTCATCCTCCTTTATTTCAGACTCCACATTCGCCCAAGAGTTTCTTTGTTTAAGGCATTATTTACTTTGAAGGAGAACCCCACGAAAAAGGATGGTGGTACTTCAATCCCCACTACGGATGTAAATTCATCGATGGTCTTCCTTCCTCCGTGCATGGCTAGAAGAGTAAATTCTTTTTTGTTTCCATGGATGTCCCTTGGGGCTTCAACTGAGCTTGGGATGACTTGCAATTGTTCCTCAATAAGAAAAAATTGGTCCTCCTTGTGGAAAAGGAGGACTATCAAAAGTTGCTCGACATCGAGGTTTCGAAGCTGGTAGAGTTGATGATGGAATAGAACCTTTACGATGTTGGCATTAGTTCAACTATTCCTCAGAGTACATCTGGGTTTCTCTATTTCGCTGGCTCAATGGTGGGCTTCTAGCATTTGCACTAATCTTTTTCTTTCCATGTAGCAATGAGGATAATGTTTGAAGAGATAAGACTCTCTTTTGTGAGGAAGAGGCCGAGCACCACTTCAAAGGGTGGACCTTGTAGAAATAGGTGCCTTCGAGCTCGCCTATAGGTGCTCATGTCGGATCGATTGGTACCTCCAACACTGGTGGAGTCGGCATTGATGGTGCCAGAGTCATCATTGCACTACCCCTTGGGCAGCATGATCCACTACTATGGAGTCAGCATGGGCAGCGACGCCATCTTCTTCCCAATCATCAGTGTGGGTCAGCCTACCTTTAGCTTCGTTGGCAGCTTCAACTAAAGGAAAAATCTAGGATTCTTGTAGAAATTTTAAAACTTTTTCAAAATTAAATCAATAAAAATAATAAATTAATCAAATTAATTTATTAAAATACATAAATAAATCTTAAATTTAGGACCTAATGTCATAATCTATGCATGCTAATAAATCTAAAATTAAAAATATTAAACAAAGTTAATGATGTTGATCATATCAATATCAAACTAAGACTAGATCTAATCTAGTGGAAGAGAGAGATGGAATCTCTCTTATCTTTTACAAGTTGGGATCTTCAACTTGCTAATCCGAGGATGAGGTCATCACATTAAGCCACACATGCATTCGATCCCCACGAAAAGTCCATAAGCCTCGATCATTGATCCAAAGTCTAGCGACTGAAAATCTGTATAGTATGCTAGTACTGTGCTGATCCTTCTTTGATGGCTGATCAGAAATCTTCTTCAAAACTTGAATCTTCTAATAATCAAAAAATGGAGGAATATGAGAGAGAAAATACTCTTCTAAAATCTCACAAAACAGAGAAAGAAGTGATTTTAAAAACCCTAGAGAAGAATCCTTTCTTCTTCCTTCTTTTTCTCTTACCAGGATACAACGGTTTGTGTCTCAATGAAGCACCATGCCTAGATCCTCTGTGCACCCAAGCTTTCCATGCCCCAAACCTCTCTCTCAGATCTAAAACCTATAGAAAACTCATGCCCTAACTCCCTTTAAATAGAGAGTTATGATAGAGTTCTTTTCTAGGTCAAATACCTAGAAAGATAGGTCCAAATTGAGTAAGGATTAGGGCGCCCAACTCTTAGGTCTCCTCTCCTTATTTTTTTCATGGACTCTATAGAATATGTGCACAAAATTCTTCTAATTTTTATAAAAAAATCAAAAAAAAATCAGATGGTTTGGTACCTTAAAGAGATAAGGAAAGATGATATGTCAAACTCTATCCAATAGAGACCTAGGTCAAAACAACTTATTTGTTTTGACCTATTCCACAACTAATTTCCTTTTAAAATGGTGGAAGATATAAAAAGGGCATGGATACTCTCTAGAAATAAAATTTTTCATAAAAATTCTAAGAAAATTGGTGTGGGTGGGGCATGAAAAATAAGGTGGTGCAAGATGGAGAAATCCTAGTCACACTAGGATTTCTAGTTTTGACTTGGTCCAACTTATTATTTAAATCTAATTAAATCAAAACTAATGCAACCCAATTAGAGATGATCTTAGTCTAACTAAGATCTTAATTAAATTAGATTAAATTAAATTTAAATCTAATTTAATTTCTAATCATATTAGAAATTGGATGCATACAAGTCCTAATTAAATAGGGACTTGTTCTTCCTTGCAATTAGCTTATTCAATAAACTAATTAGACTTGATCCAATCAAGTCCAAATCAAATCTAATTAAATTTTATTCAATTAGACTTAATCAAATTAAGTCAATTAGCAATTCAATTGCTAATCGATCCTCCTGCAATACTTGCACTAGGTCAAACATCAATCGTATTGATTGTTTGACCTTAGAATGATTCTAAAATATTGATCAACCATCCGATTAGATCAAGACCTCTTATATATATAACCCCATAGATTTGAACCTAAGTTAGTAGTAGAGGAATAAATTTCTATACTAATCAAAGTAACCATGTAGCAATGATATCTGATGATCGGATAGGTCAAATATGTAAAGCAACACTCTTAGAACCCTTGTAGATATAGTTTCTGTATAATTTATCTTCTTGACCTAAATGCTCATAGGATAACTCAGAGTTTAACTATCAATCCTAATTAGATCATCCATATTGTATTTCAAAATAGCAAATCCATCTCATAGATTATCCTGGCCAAGGTTTTGCTAAATTAAAATACAATGATGCATTTTCTCCAAACTCTTGGAGTGGTCAATCTCATTTTGATCACTCACTGACTTCATAGGTACTTGACTGTATCCAGAAATCTTCTATCACTGAATTAGAAATTTAGATAGTTTGACACCAAAGCATAGTGAGTTGCTTACAAGCCACCATGATGATCTCAGGTCTAAGAAATACTTATACCCATATCCCATCAGAGCAATTTTTAATAGTAGAATGCTCTAAAGTTGATCACGTTCAGTGATGATGTACCTTTACATCTCATCTGTATGCCATACCAGTGACTCCATACTCCTTAGTTAAGAGGATAACCAACCTATATTGCATACAATGATCTATACTTGATAAACGTTGTCGTCCTAGTTAACAATATATCATTTGATCCTGAATAGTTTAAGGACTAATCGATAAATCCTCTCTTTATCGAAACTAAATAGTCTTATGGACTTCATCACAATATGGAGTTCATTAGAAGATGTAGATTTATGATGAAAAATTTTAGAATAAAATTTTATTTATTAATAAATTATTTATAATTATAAAATAGCACAACTATTAACAAGCTGATGATTGACTTTGAAATACATTTTTCAATAATTTTTACTTATCCTAAAGCCACTCGATATAATATCTAATATCCATCTTTGACTTGTGGTTGTCGAACTTCTTTCCCATCAGGACTTTAGTGAAGGGATCGATCAGATTCTTCTTTCTGTCGATTTTTTAAAGATCGATATTACCTCGATCCATGATCTTTCGAACTAGGTGGTAGCGACACAATATATGCTTCATCCACAGATGTGGCTTTGGTTCCTTTGTCTAAGTAATGGCACTAGTGTTATCGCAATAGAGTAGGACCGGACCATCCAGAAATGATGCTACTCCAAGCTCGATGATGAACTTTCTCAACTACATAGCTTTTTTTACAGCATCGAATATCGCAACGTACTCTATCTCATATATAGAGTCTGCCATAGTATGCTGCTTAAAACTCTTCCAGCAGATGGCCCCATTGTTTAGGATAAAGATATAGCCCAATATGCTTTTGCTATCATCATGATCAGATTGAATACTAGAGTCTGTAAACCTCATAAGTTTCAAATCTGATTCACCATAAATCAGCCACTGGTGCTTAGTATTTCTCAAATACTTAAGGATGGTTTTCACCATTTTTTAGTGGTTCTTTCTTGAATTAGATTGGTATATACTCACTACTCCTAGTGAGATACCATATAGTGAGTATACCATATCTAGTCTCATACATATCATGGCGTACATGATAGATCCCACTACCGAAGTATATGGGATTCTACCCATATGCTTTTTCTTTTCAGAAGTTGTCGGACAATCTTTCTTAGAGAGAGAAATCTCATGGCCTATCGAAAGATAGCCCTTGAAATTCTCCATGCTAACCTTTTCAGCATAGTTTCTATATATGTGGACTGGTATAAGCCAAGCATCCTCTTAGATCTATTTCTGTAGATCTTCATCCCTAGGATGTAGGATGCTTCACCTAAGTCCATGGAGAATTGAGATGATAGCCAAACTTTTAATCCTTACAGTGCGGCGATATCATTCCGGATTAAGAGAATGTCATCAACGTATAAGACAAGAAATACCGCTATCAAATAATTTATCCACTTATAAATGCAGGGCTCTTCTCTGTTCTTAACTAAGCTATACATTTTGATTATCTTATCAAAATGCATGTTTCAACTCTGAGATGCCTCTAATCCATAAATAGATCTCTGAAGCTTGCACACTTTGGATGCATCTGTGAATGTGAATCCTTTAGGTTGTATTATATGCACCTTTTCGATCAGCTCTCTATTTAGAAAAGTTATCTTCACATCCATCTGTCAGATCTCATGGTCCAGATGGACAGCTATCGCAAGCATTATTCAAATAGATTTGAGCATTATCACAAGAAAGAATGCCTTTTTATAGTCAATACCATAATGTTGATGATATGTCTTAGCAACTAGATAGGCTTTATAGGTTTTTACCTTCCTATTTGCATCCCTCTTTCTCTTGAAGATCCACTTACACCCAATAGGTTTAACTTCTTTAGGTAGGTTAATCAATGTCCATACATCATTGACCTTCATGGACTCCAGCTTGGATTTTATGGCCTCAAGCTATTTCTTGAAATTAGATCTCTACATTGCATCCTTATAGATGATCGGATTCTCATCATTCTCATTGAGTTCGATAGGATCACTATCCTGGACCAAGAAATCATTGTATCTATTGGTGTGCAATCTAGTCGATGTCGGATCGAGCTGGGGTTGAGGAAGAAGAGATCACAGTCGATGACCTGCAAAATAAAGTTCCATCCAGAGTCGGTGGTGGTGGCTTCGATAGAATTCTTTGACCATCAAGTCAGCTCCTTTAGCCAATAGGAATGGAGTACTCAAGCAAAAATTTAATAAAATTTTTGGAAAGAAGATGAGTGATAGGGACGCGATGTTGTCGTTAAGACACCGTATTTATCAGTTTAATCCGACTTCTTAAAATCATTGAAAATACATAGATAGTAGTGAGTCGGGTCGAATCCACAGGGAAGGTAGTATTTTTAGATTTGAAATCTTTGATTTTTGAAAAGAAAAGAAGAAAAAAATTTTTAGAATCAAAAGTGAAATCGAAAAATTAAAAGCAAAAATTAAAAGGTGCAGGAATTTAAACTTGGTACTAAGATCTACTAGTTAGATCTTAGCATCTACTTGCAAGGCAATAATTTAAAGTGCAGAAATTAAATTGCAATAAAAATAAAAAGCAAGAAATTAAAATGCAAAAATAAAATTTTTATTAACTAAAATTTTAAAATTTAAATACATAAAATTTAAAAAGAAAAGATAATAAAATAAAATAGCCTGATCTCTGATCTTGGATCGGCATTGGCAGAAAGATGGTGTAGAAGCTCGGCTCTTCTTCTCGGCACCCGTTGCTTCGAAGCAGCCTTTAACCCATAGCCTGGCTTCGCCTGTACCAAAGCTTCACCTTGATCGGAGATATCAATTTCTGATGGCCTAGGGTCCTTTTTATAGAGCTAGGAGGGCTGGATATTTTTTCTAAAGGCAATATGGGACTAATAGCCTTTGTAATCATCAAAATACAAAGAAATTTGGATAAAATAGAATCCAACGGTCCAAAAATCATCAAAATCGGATGCAGATCAAGCTCAGATCGGGTCGGATTAAATTCTGGCCGTTGGATCGCGCTTGATGGAGGAAATCTGGCCGCAAATCATGCGCTTCGAGGAGTCTTGATCACCGTCCGGGAGCTTTCTGGACCGTCGGATCATCGCCTGGATCGAGCGCTGCCGTCCGATGGTGATCCGCGTGATGTTTTGTATCTGAATAAAATTCGGAAAGCAACCACAGCCGTCCGATCCTGACCGCAAACAACCACATCCGTCCGATCGCGCAATAACTGTTCCCATGGACCGCGTGGACCGGCCGCACCGCACACCGCAACCAATCAGCATCCGCTGTTGTCGAGAGTGAAAAGACTAAATTACCCTTGTGAGCCGCGATAAATTTCTGTAGACCCTTTAAGGGGTCTAGGTCCACCACGTGGCAATCTCTGATTCGCCGGAATTTGCTGAGCTGGCGGTCCACGCCTGGATCGTGGACCGGCTGATGGCTTCAATGGCTGAGTCGGCTTTGATGGCTTGGCTTGGCTTGGTGGCTCGGCTTGCGGAGCCGGCTGAGCCGTTTTCTTTTTTTATTTAATTTTTATTTATTTTATATTTTTTAAAAATTCATATCTTTTTTCCATTTTAGCTCCGTTTTACTTGAAATTTATTTCGTTGTGATCAAAAAAATGAGCTCTTTCTATTGATAATAAAATTTTATTTTTTAATTTTTATTATTTTTATTATTTTTTAATTAATTTTTTAATTAATAAAAATATGAATTTTTTAAAAATTATATATAAATTGATTAATAATTTTTAAAAATTAATATAAATTAATTAATAAATTAATACTTTTATTGATGTGAATTTATGATGCTTATCACACCCCCCAACTTAAGCTTTGCTCGTCCTCGAGTAAAGAAAGAATTTAGTTTTAAATACCTTTTAACTTTAGAGTTTCGAATTTTACCTAAGCAATTTTCAAAATGGCCATTGATATTCAGTAGAGCTTAAATGAGACATATCATTGGGGTATTAATACTTATCAATAGAAAAATTAAGTAAAGAACATTAAATTTTTCAGAACTTTTTCTAAATTATTCCACTTTTATCTCTGATTTGTCTAAACTTTCATATAGGCAGGTGTATTGCTACTTCCATCCTTCATTTATTAATTTTTTATTTTCACATTGCCCACTTTTTGATGCGAATATCATTGCTTACTTAGGCAACGGGACCCGGTTACTCGGTGGGAAACCAATGTTTCTTTTTTTTTTTTTTTTTTTTTTTTTTTTAACGTTGTACCACTATTGAGTGTCTTAACTCCTTAAGCTTTCTATTTGATCCATGTAGCGAGTCTTGGGCCAATGACTCCCAAACCAGTTGGCTTTAGGGCACTAGGTATAGAATACCCCTCGGGCTTACTAGCTCGAATCAAATAGGCTACGAGTTAAGACTAGCTTTACAACGAGCTTCTTTGCCCTTCCCACCTTTTGACGCGAAACTCAATGCTTGCTTAGGCAAAGAGGCCCGGTTACTCAGTGAGAAGTACTTGGAAACTATTTTATTAAAATAAATTTTTATATGAAGAAACGTATAGTTACCCTACACAAGCCTATAAAAAGTAGACTTTTCTTTGATGCTAGTAGAAATAATTAGAAATGCTCCAAGAAAAATTTTTTATGTTCTAGACTTAACTCTTTATTGAATTTTCTTAATACTTGATTCCTCAATATCTCACAGATTCTCTGATCTGTGTATCAATTTTCTTTTTAAAAATGCTTAGTTTTATTCGATTCTTAAGCATAATCAAGTATCTAAATACTAAATACTAACTTTTTCGAGGACTTAAAATTTTAAAATTTTTTTTATTTTTCTCTCCCCCCAACTTAATCGACATTGTCCTCAATGGAGAAGAAAAAAAAATAATGAAAGAATACACCTAACTCAGTATATATATATATTTTTTTATTATTTATTTATTTATTTATTTATTTATTTATTTTTTTGGTCCAGCACATGCCTTTGAAAATTTGAGCTCTCCCTCCAACTTATTCAAATTATCCTAAAAAAAATAAACTAAAAAGATAAATTAGATAAAAACTAAATATTGGGTTGCCTCCCAACAAGCGCTAAGTTTACCGTCTTCAGCCAGACACAATGTAGCTCACTATCCTGTGTCGAATATTGGATTGACAAATTTCAATGGTTTTGGATTGCCAATCTCAGAAAAGTTGATTTTTAATCCCATTATTGATATAATTCTTTGTTAATTTTAGGGATATATTTTATGATTCCATTCTCAGACCCATGTTTATTAAGAATTTCTCCTATTTGTTCTTTCTAAAATGCTCATGAATGGAGTTTTAGGAGTTAAGTTTGATTCAATGGGTGCTGGAATGGTGACTAAAGGCGGTTTTAATTCTGGAGGTAAATTAATGTGATCCTGCTTAAACAACTCCATTGACATTTCATTACATGCCTTTTGATTTTTATAAGAAGAACCAGCTTCTAGGGTTGAAGGGAATAGGACATTAGGTTTATAAGTCTCGGGTAAATCATCTATTCTCTTTTTCCTTATTTCTATCTCATTTAAACTGGAACTAGCATCAGTACTAATTCCTGGCTTGGGTTCTTCTATGTGGTTAGTCTCAGTACTAACCAATTCCTCTAAATTTTCATTTTGGCTAGCATCAGTACTAGCCTCTCTCACCTGGTCTTGGTATGGGTCCATAAGAATCCTATAGCTTTTAAGTTCAGGAATTACTTTGGTATTCTCAAATTGGGGATTCTTAGATGAAACATTAGATTGATAATTTAATCCAGGTGGTTGGTGGTCATTAGGTGGGTTGTTTGAAATTGGTAGGTTCGATAGTTGATCTAGTTCTCTCCTCATGTTAGACTCAACTAATTATTCCTATTTGAGCTTCTAGTCTGGCGATAGATTGCTGTTGAGTTAGAATTAATTATTGAAGTTGGTTAAATCTATCATCAGCTAGATTGGTCTGTTGA
The DNA here is from genome assembly GCA_006176705.1 of Cocos nucifera. Taxonomy (NCBI): domain Eukaryota; kingdom Viridiplantae; phylum Streptophyta; class Magnoliopsida; order Arecales; family Arecaceae; genus Cocos; species Cocos nucifera. The sequence continues at coordinate 1,013,474 of QRFJ01001855.1, read as the reverse complement.
GGAGGTGGGTATGAAGGCTGATTATAATATGATGGTTGGTTAAACTGACTAGGCTGACCATTATTATAGGCATAATTTTGATAATTTTGCTCAAGTGAAATTTGGGTCTGAGCCTGAGTCTGTTGGGATGTCCAAGAAAAATTAAAGTTACTCCAATCTGAATTATAATTTTGAAAATGGGTCATTAATCAATTTGGAGTATCCTTGAGTAGCTTGAACTTGTTCTTGGATAAAATATGAAAACTGTGCAGTCATAGGATATTCACTTACATGATGGGTTGGACTAGCACAGATTGAATAACTTTCCTGATAATTAGAAGATTGTTGACCTAGGGTTAGGAGTTGATCTATTTTCTGAGCAAGAAGGTCAACTTTATCTAATTTTTGGACTATTAGATTCATATTAGCCATTTGATTATTATGTTTAATGTGAATCAACCATTCAATTAAGTTCAACTAAATCAGAAAAAGCGATTTCCTACCATGCATGTATTAATGCAACCCTAATGTATGGTTTAAAAAATTTTAGAATATTTTTTATTTATTTATTATTATTATTATTTTATTATATTAAAAATTAATTTTTTTTAATTATTTTTATTTGTTAATTTTAATTTAATTTAATTTAATTTAATTATTAATTTTTAGTTAGTTTAATTTTTATTTTATTTTATTTTTAGAGGAGAAAGGAGAAGAAAGAAAAAAAGAGTTCTAAAGAAGAGGTCCTAAGGAGTCCTAGAACTAAGAAGAAAGAGAAGAATTCGGTTTAATTAGATCTAATGTTGGTTAGCAATCAAGTTGGTCAATCAATCCTGACTAAGGGTTATCCTAGATCTAGACAGCTCCTAACTGCCAAGGTCACCTTCAAGCCCTCCAAGTGTAGGATTAGCCAATCAACTAGCCAGGTAAGTGTAAGGTCGGTGGGAGTCCCCCCGTTGCTTGCCTTAGACACCAATTGTGCTTGGCCAGGTAAGCGAACGGAACCAATTAGAAACCACCTTCCTTCGGGCCCAATCGTCCCTGAACCACTTTCCTAGACACCAGTCAAATTGACTTATCCTAATCCGGTTCCTTAACTCTTTGGGTTGATGTCTAATTGAAAATTAAAGGCTTAGGTCAATGCAGGATGCTGGTTGGTTGTTTGTGGGCTAAGGAAGGGTGATCAAATCCCCACCTTATCTTGTTTAATTGGGTTGTGCCCTTAATTTGATTTAATATGAATATAATGCAAAAAAAAAAAAAAAAATTCAATCAAAGGGTTCTATGCAATTTAAACTAGATGCATGCAACTAATTGAATTCTGAAAGGCTTACCTTGCCTCCAGCAATCACCAAAAATTAAATAAATAAAAATAAAAATAAAAATAAAACTAAAACTATTATGATGCATGCTCTAAACAGTTAGGGTTTCTAATCTTATCATGAGGCTTTTAATTAGGTTTAAATGAATATTTTTTTAAATTAATTTAAAAATAAAATAAATAAATAAATAAATAAAAAGAAAAGAGGACTAGGGTTAGGATTGATCTCACCAAAATTTGATGCTTTCTTTATTTTCTCTTTTTTTTTCTACAAAATAAATAAAAAAATTAGTAAGCAATATTAAAAAAATAATTAATTTACAAAAAAAATCAAAGAAATCAAAGAAAAAAATAGCATCTATTCCTTCCCCGGCAACGGTGCCAAAAACTTGATAGTCCAAAAACTTGATAGGAAGCGTTTGCCAAAATTATTTTTAATTTATTTAAAATAAATCAAAGAAATTAAAATCAAAAATCAAAAATATTCCTCGGTAATGGCGCTAAAAACTTGATAGGGACGCGATGTTGTCGTTAAGACACCGTGTTTATCAGTTTAATCCGACTTCTTAAAATCATTGAAAATACGTAGATAGTAGTGAGTCGGATCGAATCCACAGGGAAGGTAGTGTTTTTAGATTTGAAATCTTTGATTTTTGAAAAGAAAAGAAGAAAAGGATTTTTAGAATCAAAAGTGAAATCGAAAAATTAAAAGCAAAAATTAAAAGGTGCAGGAATTTAAACTTGGTACTAAGATCTACTAGTTAGATCTTAGCATCTACTTACAAGGCAATAATTTAAAGTGCAGAAATTAAATTGCAATAAAAATAAAAAGTAAAAAATTAAAATGCAAAAATAAAATTTTTATTAATTAAAATTTTAAAATTTAAATACATAAAATTTAAAAAGAAAAGATAATAAAATAAAATAGCCTGATCTCTGATCTTGGATCGGCATTGGCAGAAAGATGGTGTAGAAGCTCGGCTCTTCTTCTCGGCACCCGTTGCTTCGAAGCAGCCTTTAACCCATAGCCTGGCTTCGCCCTGTACCAAAGCTTCACCTTGATCGGAGATGTTGATTTCTGGAGGCCTAGGGTCCTTTTTATAGAGCTAGGAGGGCTGGATATTTTTTTCTAAAGGCAATATGGGACTAATAGCCTTTGTAATCATCAAAATACAAAGAAATTTGGATAAAATTTGAATCAAAATAGCTCTGATATGACTCTGGTAAATCTGATAAAATCCAGCCATTCAATAGGAATCCAACGGTCCAAAAATCATCAAAATCGGATGCAGATCAACTCAGATCGGGTCGGATTAAATTCTGGCCGTTGGATCACGCTTGATGGAGGAAATCTGGCCGCAAATCATGCGCCTGAGAGTTTGATCACCATCGGGAGCTTTCTGGACCGTCGGATCATCGCCTGGATCGAGCGCTGCCGTCCGATGGTGATCCGCGTGATGTTTGTATCTGAATAAAATTCGGAAGCAACCACAGCCGTCCGATCCTGACCGCAAACAACCACATCCGTCCGATCGCGCAATAACTGTTCCCATGGACCGCGTGGACCGGCCGCACCGCACACCGCAACCAATCAGCGCCGCTGTTGTCGGACGAAAAGACTAAATTACCCTTGTGAGCCGCGATAAATTTCTGTAGACCCTTAAGGGGTCTAGGTCCACCACGTGGCAATCTCTGATTCACCGGAATTTGCTGAGCTGGCGGTCCACGCCTAGATCGTGGACCGACTGATGGCTTCAACGGTTGAGTCGGCTTTGATGGCTCGGCTTGGCTTGCGGAGCCGGCTGAGCCATTTTCTTTTTTATTTAATTTTTATTTATTTTATATTTTTTAAAAATTTATATCTTTTCCATTTTAGCTCCGTTTTATTTAAAATTTATTTTATTGTGATCAAAAAAATGAGCTCTTTCTATTAATAATAAAATTTTATTTTTTAATTTTTATTATTTTTTATTATTTTTTAATTAATTTTTTAATTAATAAAAATATGAATTTTTCAAAAATTATATATAAATTGATTAATAATTTTTAAAAATTAATATAAATTAATTAATAAATTAATACTTCTATTGATGAATTTATGATGTTTATCAATGAGAGCCTAGAGAAAACGTATCTGGAGGGTCCCTTTTATAGACGGAGTCTAGAGCAGACTGATAGTGATAGCCGTAGCCATCCGATTATTAATCGGTTGGGGTCGCATGGGATTTGTTATGGAAAGGGATGTCATCTATAGCAGACTGATAGTGACAACCATAGCCATCCGATAGTGGATCATTCGAAGTCGCATGAGATTTATTACGGAGAGAGATGGCATCTGTAGTAGACTGATAGTGACAACCATAGCCATCGGATACTAAGCCATTCGAGATCTTGTAGAGTTTGTTATGGAGAGAGGTGTCCATTATCATGATGTACTCGTTTGTCGAGATTTAATAGTCAAAGTTTGGAGAAAGTAGGCATTGGTTGATGAAGAGTTTTGACGTATGTCAATTCTAGAGGAGTTCGAACTCCTAAAAAAAATACGGCTAGAGAGGATCATCCAAAAGAAATACTATTTGAAATCTAAAAGTAATCCATTGAAGAAATATGGATGGAGTTTGACTGATGGAGAAGTCCAAAAGAAGTTTGATTGGTGGAAAAGCTCGGTTGAAGGAGAAGTTCAAAAGAAGTTCGATCCCTGGAGGAATCTGATTGAAGAAGAAGTCCGAAGGGAGTTCGACTCTTGAAGAAATCCTACTGAAGAAGAAGTTCGGAAGGAGTTTGGCTCCTAGAGGAATCCGACTGAAGAAGAAGTCCAAAAGAAGCTCAACTCCTGAAGGAATCCGATTGAAGGAGAAGTCCGAAAGAAGCTTGGCTCCTGAAGGAATCCAACCAAAGAAGAAGTTCGAAAGGAGTTCGGCTGCTGGAGGAATCCTATGGAAGAAGAAGTCCGGAAGGAGTTTGGCTCCTAGAGGAATCCGACCGAAGAAGAAGTCCGAAAGGAGCTCGACTGCTGGAGAATTTTTGATCGAAGCTCTTCTATGCTTATCAGTTACATTAGGCTAAGCATCAGACTGAACTTCGACGGAAGCGAGATTTATCTCCAATAATAATCCTCCCACTCTTGAGTTCAAAATTCGAAAGAAGGAAGTGTAAAAAAGATGACTGCCGAAATTTTTTTTGGACTCTGCACCCATTGAGGTTGAAGCTCAGGAGAGATCTTATCTTTTATTGAAGTTGAAGCTCGAGGGAGATCTTATCTTCAATTGAAGTTGAAGCTCGGGAAAGATCTTATCTCCAGTCGAGGTTAAAGGAGATCCTATCTACTGTTGAAGTTGAAACTCAGAAAAAATCTTATCTCCAATCGAGGTTGAAGAAGATCCTATCTTCTGTTGAAGTTGAAGCTCGAGGAAGATCTTATCTTCAGTTGAGGTTGAAGGAGATCTTATCTCCTGTTGAGGTTGAGGCTCGGAGGAGATCTCATTTTCAATCGAGGTTGAAGAAGATCTTATCTTTCGTTGAAATTAAAGCTTGGGAGAGATCTTATCTTCGATCGAGGCTGAAGAAGATCTTTTCTCCTATTAAGGTTGAGGTTCGGAAGAGATCTCATCTCCAACTGAGGTTGAAGGAGATCCTATCTCCCATTGAAGTTGAAGCTCGGAGAGATCTTATCTCCAATCGAGGTTGAAGGAGATCTTATTTTCTATTGAGGTTGAGGCTTAGAAAAGATCTCGTCTCCAGTCGAGATTGAAGGAGATCCTATCTTCCACTGAAGTTGAAGCTTGAGGAAGATCTTATTTCGATCGAGGTTGAAGAAGATCTTATCTTCTATTGAGGTTGAGGTTCGGAGAAGATTCATCTCTGCCGAGGTTGAAGGAGATCTATCTTCCGTTGAAGTTGAAGTCGGGGGATATCTTATCTGGTCGAGATTGAAGAAGATCTTATCTCCTGTTGAGGTTGAGGCTCGGAGAAGATCTCATCTCCAGTTGAGGTTGAAGGAGATCCTATCTCCTGTTGAAGTTGAAGTTCGGAGAAGATCTTATCTCCGATCGAGGTTGAAGAAGATCTTATCTCTTGTTGAGGTTGAGGCTCGGAGGAGATCTTATCTCCAACTGAGGTTGAAGTAGATCCTATCTTCTGTTGAAGTTGAAGCTCGAAGGAGATCTTATCTTCAGCCGAGTCAGGGCCTCTCTTCTCACCTTGTCTAAAATGAACGAGGCCTTCGACTTTGCTCACGTTACGATGAGGTTCTCCTCCTGTTCCTAATAGACAGTAGGGGCACATAAGGGCCATTGTTGGGACCTCTCTTCTCACCTTATCTAAAATAAATGAGGCCTTCAACTTTGCTCACGTTAGGATGAGGTTCTCCTCCTGTTCCTAACGGACTATAGGGGCACATAAGGGCCAATATATGGGCCTCTTCCCTCCTCTTGTCTTAAATAATCGAAGGTCTTCGACTTGCTCATGTTAGGATGAGATTCTCCTCCTACTCCTAACATGGCAATAGGGACATGGATGGGCCATTGAATGGGCCTTTTTCCTCCTTCTATCTTAAATAATCGGAGGTCTTCGACTTGCTCATGTTAGGACGAGATTCTTCTCCTATTTCTAACATGGCACTAGGAACACAAATGGACTGTTGAATGGGCCTCTCCCCTCCTTCTGTCTTAAATAATTGGAGGTCTTCGACATGCTCATGTTAGGATGAGGTTCTTCTTCTATTCCTAACATAACAATAGGAGCATAGATGGATCGTTGAATGGACTCTCCCCTCCTCCTATCTTAAATAATTGAAGGTCTTCAACTGGCTCATGTTAGGATGAGGTTCTCTTCCTATTCCTAACATGGTACTAGGGACACGGATGGGCTATTGAATGGGCCTCTTTCCTCCTCCTGTCTTAAATAATTGGAGGTCTTCGACTTGCTCATGTTAGGACGAGGTTCTCCACCTATTTCTAACATGGCAATAGGGACACAGATGGACCGTTGAATGGGCCTCTCCTCTTTTTCTATCTTAAATAATTGGAGGTCTTCGACTTGCTCATGTTAGGATGAGGTTCTTCTCCTGTTTCTAACATGGTACTAGGGGCACAGATGGGCTGTTGAATGGGCCTCTCTCCTTCTTTTGTCTTAAATAACCAGAGGTCTTTGACTTGCTCATGTTAGGATGAGGTTCTCCTTTTGTTCCTAACATGACCACTTTTGATTACTTCTTTCCTACCATCACATAGTTTTTGCACCAAGAAATAATAATGTTCAAATGGAGGAGTTTTATTGGAGGAAAATTACTGGTAGTACATTCTTAAATTTTCTAAATTCTAAGGTCATGATAGTGTTGTTCCTTCGAGCTTCTTCAGGTGATAAGTTTTAGGCCGGACAATCTTCTCTATTTCATATGGGCCTTTCCAATTTGGGGCAAGCTTTTCTTGGCTCTGAGGTTGAGAGATGATGGCTTGTCGAAGCACTAAGTCCCCCAGAGATAGTGTTGATGATGTTGAGAGATCGTCGATCTCCTTGTTGTTCCTCCCTCTTTGGTGGTTCTGGCTATGGCAGTGCTCTCAACTGATCTTCTCTTGCTTCAGGCTGACGTCTGAGGAATCGACCCAATCGGCCTCTCCTAATGAGCTTCTCGATCTCATCCTGAAGTTGAATGCATTCTTCAGTATCATGGCCATGGTCACGATGGTAGAGACAGTATTTACTAGGATTGCACTTGTCAGGATGAGTGCGCATCCTTTCAAACTTTGGTAGTTGCTCCTTGATCTCCATCAATACTTGCATTTTTGGAGCATTAAGGGGGGTGTAGTTGTGAAACCTTCTGGGGGAAGAACTTTTTCGCACCCTTCTGTTGGGGCTTCTTTGACTATGAGCTCGAGGAAGAGTTTGGGCTCGCTTGCGCTCGGGGGGAGTCCGTGAGTGCGGTCGAACTTCATTCGATCCTCCATCAGCCATGGGTTTATTAGACTCGTATGTCTGTCGCTCTCCTACGGCTTCCTCATTTTTCAATTTGAAGACTTTTTCTGCTCGGACATATTCTTTAGCCTGAGCTACCAGATCAAAAATGTTTCTGGGGTATTTCTTCTTCAGAGAGAATAGCAAATCATTTTTTTGAAGGCTACCCTTAAGTGCAGCCATTGCAACAGACTGATCCAGCTTTTGGACCTCCAATGTAGCAGCATTAAACTGAGTGACATAAGTCTGGATAGATTTCATCTCTTTTTGCTTGATATTCATCAGAAAATTTGAACCTTGGCTGTTGACGAAGTGAACCATAAACTGATGGCTCATCTGATCAAAGAAGAAGATCGTACCCAATTTTAATGCTGAGTATCAGTTTCTTGCTGCTTTCTTTAAGATAGATGAAAAAGCTCGGCATAAGATGGCGTTTGATGTACCATGGAGCAGCATCATGATCCGAAAGGCCTCCAGATGATTGATTAGATCAGAGGTTCCATCGTAGTTTTTAAATTAGGGAAGCTTGAAGTTCGACGAAACGAGCTCTTGCATAGTTTGGGGAGAGAAAGAAGGATCGGTGCGGATGTCATCATGGTGAGCCTAGGCGATGTGATGGAGTTTTTCAATCCATCGATCCATCTTTCATAGTTTCTGATCGAGGACATCATCTCAATCACAGATCTTGAAAGGCTTCCAGCTGTAGATGGAGAAGGTCTCTTTCGAAGAAGAATCACGATCTTAATAAGGATCCTCTGCTCTTTATTTCTTCTTTCTAGGGGCGACGGGTATGCTAGCCTAAGTGCTCCTCCTTGAGATCGATTCCTGACATCCCGATGGTGGGTTTCTTTGCAAAATCTCCACTGAAGGTTGTCGCATAGCCTGCACCATTTCAGTGAGGTCCTGAACCCACTGCATCAGTAGGTTAAACTGCTCCGAATCTACCATGGCCACTAGTGGAGGAGGAGGTTGAAGCACCGATGATGGAGCAGGAGCGGATGGATCTGGCTTAGATCTAGCAGTAGAAATGGTAGATCTTCAGATAGTCGCCTTCTTTGGAGGCATTTCTTAGGATTAAGAGAGAAGATAGAGATGAACCTTAAAGAAGAAGATTCACAGGATCGACTGAGTACTCCTTTAAGAACAAGGATACCTCAGGAATAGAGGATCCTTCCTCTAGCGCTAATCCTGTTGGTGCGAAATCTGGTCGATATCGGATCAAGCTAGAGTTGAGAAAGAAGAGGTCGCTGCAGATGACCTACAAAATAAAGTTCCATTCGGAGTCAATGGTGATGGCTCTGGCAGGATCCTTCGATAATCAAGTCCACTCCTCTGACCAACGGAATGGAGTGCTCAGAAAAGAATTCAGCAGAATTTTTGGAAAGAAAAAGAGAGCATAGAGAAAACATATCTGGAGGGTTTCTTTTATAGATGGAGCCTAGAGCAGACTGATGTGATAGCCATAGCCATCCGGTAGCTGGCCGCTCGGGACCACGTGAAATTTATTACGGAGAGGGGCACCATCTATAGCAGACTGATAGCGACAGTCGTAGCCGTCCGATACTGAGCCACTTAGGACCTCATGGAGTTTGTTATAGAGAGAGATGTCCGTTGTCGTGATGTGCCCATTCATTGAGATTTAATAGTCAAAGTTCGAAGGAAGCAGGCATTGGTTGGTGAAGAGCTTTGACGTATGTCAATTTTAGAGTTTGAACTTCTAAAAGAAATACGGCTAGAAGGGATCATCCAGAAGGAATACTACTTGAAATCTGAAAGTAATTCATTGAAGAAATTTGGATGGAGTTCGATTGATGGAGAAGTCCAGAAGAAGTCTGACTAGTGGAGAAGCTCGATTAAAGAAGAAGTTTGGCCCTTGGAGGAATCTGACTGAAGGAGAAGTTTGAAGAAAGTTCGGCTCCTAAAGGAATCCGATCGAAGGAGAAGTCCGAAAGAAGTTTGGCTCCTGAAGGAATCCGATCGAAGGAGAAGTTCGAAAGGAGTTTGGCTGCTGGAGGAATCCTACCCAAGAAGAAGTTCGGAAGGAGCTCGGCTCCTGAAGGAATTCGATCGAAGAAGAAGTCCGAAAGGAGTTCGGCTCCTAGAGGAATTCGAAGAAAAAGTTCGGAAGAAGCTCGGCTCCTGAAGGAATCCGACTGAAGGAGAAGTCTAGAAGAAGTTCGGCTCCTGAAGGAATCTGACTGAAGGAGAAGTTTGAAAGGAGTTCGACTACTGGAGGAATCCTATTGAAGGAGAAGTTTGGAAGAAGTTCGGCTTCTGAAGGAATCCGATCAAAGGAAAAGTTCGAAAGGAGTTCGGCTCCTAGAGGAATCTGACTGAAGGAGAAGTCCAGAAGGAGCTTGACTGCTGGAGAATTTTTGATCGAAGCTCTTTTATGATTACCAGTTATATTAGGCTAAGCATCAGACTAGACTTCGACGAGAGCGGGATTTATCCCCAATAGTATCTATCTGGCTGATGCGATACTCTATCAGATCATCTTAATGGTGCAGGAGGCTCTGGGTTCGATCTAATCAAATCTGGCTCAGGTTCGGCTACTAGTGTCGATTTTTCTACCCGTTGAACTTTCTCAAGTTTAACTTTAAAGGCAACAGTTCCTTCACCAAGGAAATTTTGTTTTGAAAAGATTGCCCTATTGCTGATGAACATCTTTTATTCTTCAATATGATAGAAATAGTAACCCCTGATCTTCTTGGGGTACCTTATAAATACATACTTATCAGACCGCGATCCAAGTTTATTTGTTTGCAAATGTTTGACATAGGCCAGATAACCTCAAATGCAAAGGTGAGAGAGTGTAGACCTTTGCCCAGTCCATATCATATATAAAGTCTTTGCAACAGACTTATTCGATATATTGTTTAATATAAAACATGCAGTTTCAAGAGCATAATCCTAAAATAAATTAGGTAGACTAGCAAACCTCATCATGGATCGAACCATATCTAACATGATTCGATTCCTGGTTTGATTCCTCCTTTCCGATATACCATGATGCTGTGGTATTCCTGGAGGAGTCCATTATGAGAGAATCTTATTCTCACCTAGATATATCAAGAAGTCACTAGATAGGTATTCACTTTCTCAATTTGATTGAAGAATTTTAATATTTTTTAGTTTATTTTTCTATTTTATTTTAAAATTATTTGAATATTTTAAATAAATCCAACTTGTGTTTCATCATATAGACATATCCATACCTGGATAGGTCATCTATGAAAGTGATGAAGTAGAAATATCCACCTCTAGTACTTATACTTATAGATCCATATACATCAGTATGTACTAGATTTAAGAGCTCAGTAGCTCTTTTATCTTTTTCAGTAAAAAATGATTTGATTATTTTTTTAAGAAGATAGGACTCACAGGTTGGAAGTGATTCACAATCATTGACTTTGAGAATTTTCTCTTGAGTCAATCTGTTTATTCTGTTCTTGTTAATGTGACCTAGCGTTAAGTGCCATAAATAGTTATCAGAGACATTATCTAAATTTGGGCATTTTTTAGAAGTGTACATTATACTTACAAACTATGATAAAATATAAATACCATTTTTTTATTATTCTTGCATTATCGTAACATCATTCATAATGATATCACAATAATCTTTTTTTATTGATAAATGATATTCATCTTTGGCCAAAAGGCTAATAGAGATTATATTCATCAGAAAAGAAGGACAATAGTGACATTCATCTAAAGAAATGACATTAGTATTGAAAATAAGCTCAATTATTTCCATAGCTAGAATTGGAATAGATCTTCCATCTCTAATATTTAGGAATCGTTCATTATTTTTAAATTTTTTACTAACTTGAAGTTCTTGCAATGAATTGCAAATATAAACTGGACTTCCTGTATCTAATACCCAACTAGTAGTATTATAAATAGAAAAATTACAAGATGTTATCATATAACATCCTCGATCAGTAACTCCTTAATCTTTTCTCTTATTCAGCCTGTTAGAATTATGAAAAATAAAGTACTGAGGACAGTTTCTCTTTCAGTGCTCCTACTTCTTACCGTAGAAGCACTCTGCTTGATCTAGGTTTGTTTTGGATCTTTTGTTTAGACTAGGCATAGAAGCCCCAACATGAACTTCTTCATGCTATTGAACAACGTTCAACTTTTGATATTTATTATCAAAGTTGAGTCCCATAAGTATATCACTATCTTACAGTGAATGGAGCAAATATGGTTTGGTCTTAACTAAACAAAGAAAAACCAAAAGCCTAATTAGTAAATAATTTATTAAATCTAAAAATTTAAACTTTAATCAAAAGATTTTTTCACTATTTTATTTGAATTGATAACCTCTATCTTCAATTCGAGAAATTAGCTTAATTTTTTAGTGGATACTAGAATCCATATAGACTACATACAAGCCCACTACAAGAATTCAGACTATTAGCGATGGTAAATTATTATTGCTAATAGTCTAGATGCCGTCGCTAATACCATTGCAAAGCCCAATTTAAAAAATTTTTATCGCTAATTATCGTTATTAGCGACTGCAAAAATCGCTATCGCTAATAATAATATTAGTGATAGTTTTTATGATGAAAAAATTCCATCTCTAATAATTTTATAATATTTAAATTATTTTACTTAAAAAATATTAGCGATGGCAATGTTGTGGCTAATGCCATCGCTAATAATTAATAGCGATAGAAAATTTCATCTCTAATGTCATCTTTAATAATTATAAATTTTTAAATTAAAATAAAATAAAATATTTTATGAAATATTAGCGATGGCATCTTGGTGGCTAATGTCATTTCTAATAATTATTAGTGACCAAATCTACCATCACTAATGCAATTGGTAATGTTCTATAATTTTTAAATAAAATTAAAAAAAATATTTAAAGAATTATTAGCGACAACATTTATTGTGTCTAATACTGATGCTAATAGCTAAATTATATTTTTTTTAAAAAATAATAATAATTTTTAAAATATATCTTAATTAACTATAGTAAATTATAATTCATAATTAATTAAAATCCAAGAATAATTTGATAATTAAAAATAAAAAAACTAACTATATTTTATTAAAAATATAAATTATATATTTTTTATAATTAGTGTTAAAAAAATATAATACATAAAAAAAATCAGGTCCAAATCTCATCATCGCCTGCCTCCTCCTCCTACTCATCTCCAACAGGTGGTGGATGAGAGCCGGATGTCCCACCATCCTGTAACAAAAAAAATAAAATAGTATTAGTAAGTTTTGATATGAAGATGTATTTTTTGATACTGAGGCATATCTTTCGATACACTACTTCTATTCTCGAACAGATTATTCCTACATGTTTGATTTAATGATATGGAGCTATAAACATCTTCAACCCATCGATTGGATAGTTAGATTGAATTTTTAGCCCCTAGATCCTCTTTCCAAACTCAAACCTAAATATACGAATTGCTTCTAAATATAAAAACTTAAAATAAGTAAAAAAAATTAATAATATAATTATCTGATGTGATGGTTGGGATGACGAGCTTCATTGGTCACACAGTAGCGAGTCTCGAAGAAGCTCCACGACCGTATCGTGAATGGCATCCAAGAGGCCCTAAGGTCGCTGGCTCAGAAGCCTCTACACGATCTCCTCCATGTACACATCGCTCCAAGTCTAAAACGTCGAGGCCTGTGAGGATGCTTAAGAGTATCGAGATGATAGAGGATTGAAGCTGTGGTTGAATCCTATGATCCATCTCCTACTCACCCCCTGGTGGTGCTGAGCCATCCCTCAAGATCAAGGGGGACTGAAAAGATGGGTCATTTTCATACCTCTCAGCAACGTACTCCACATAATGTATTTGCATAGTTCAAAAATACATTAATGCTAATATAAAAATCAAATCCTATAATAACTTAATTATTAAATAAAGTTTGAAGTTCTTACCGCGATATGCCGCGATGTAGAATCTAAATAGTCATCAGTCCTCCTAAACTGGTGTGTGGCCCACCACAACTTTAGCTGGTCTGGTGGATGATCCAGCTACCATATTTATAATAAGTAAATAATAAAATTAAATTAATTAAAATATGCACATAAAAATTTTTATCATTTTGATAAAAAGTTTTGATATTGATTTCTTATCAGTCTATCGACCATAACATGTGTGCTGATCGAGCTGCCCGTAAGCCTGATCAGATCTTACTGGGCGATCCGATTCTATCGAACCCTCTGCCACCTACCAAAGTTCTCCTCACTGCTCCATTGATTGTAGAGGGCCTGCCATATGTCTACCCGCATTCAATGATTGGTGAAGATCTCCAGTTCGATGGTGATTGAAAATTAGAGTGCTGGATGGTGGACTACTTGAGGCTATAGAAGCCATCTCGGAGCCTCCATATAGCCACCTCCTCGAAGGTCTGATGACCAGTCTTCTCATCCTAGGGAGTCTTGAATCAATAATACTCCTGCAGGATAGAAGCAAGCGTGTATCAATATATAATTAAAATACCAACATATCAAAAATTTAAAAATTAAACTAATTTTAACTTACCAGAAATATCTTCTAGGCTGCATCACGAGCTTCCAATGGCCAACTCAAGAAATCATTTATCTGGCCCAGCATCAATCGACATATGATCCCGGTAACGACATGAGATGTTGAAGGCTCTCTAAATGTATTGCAAAATTGATTTTGAAGAATAAATGTTAACTCTAAAATTACTAAATTTTAAACATATTAATTGAGAATGTAGTACTTCCGAGCGGCTCTGGATATGGATGAGCTGCCTATCTTCCAACCTAGTCGGAGGTATCGTGAACTGGGTGGCTTCTCGACCATAACACTGTGTCTGAGAGCCGACGACCACTACTATATGGGATTGTGGGGTCATTAGTGACCTCTTGTCCTCCAAACCTGAGTGCAAAATATCTAATATAAAGAATGTTATACTAGTTAACAAATAATGAAACAACATAAATAAGAATATATAAAGTATTAGAGCTTACTGCCTGGTGTGAGATGTGCAGAACCATAAGAACTAGCGATGTGATCTCTCTCTCCTCGAGAGCTCTATCCTCAACTAGCATGGCTCTGGCCTCTTGAAGACATGATATATACTCTCTAAAAGTAAAAATAAATAGATTCATCAAATTAATTATATAATTATGGATAGCAATGCAAGGTTTAAAATGATATAAAATAAGTAATTAAAATGATTCAAAAATTATATACTTAGCACTACTCATCAGCCTTTTTAGATGTTTGATATTCTTCAGAATTTTCTTTTGATTCTTCCTCTTCTTCTAGCTCTTCCTCTTCTTCTTCCTCTTCTTCCTTTTCTTGGGAAAGATTGTCTTTTAAAACAATCTTAGTTGGATCTACCTCCTCATGTTGGCTATCTTCACGTAGAAGTATTCCTAGAGCATCCAATTCTACATCATTGAAGAATTGATAAACTTCTACTGTCTCATCCTCTTGAAAGCATTCTGATAATTAAGGCTCTTCTTCTTCTTCTTCGAGTGTGTAATGAATGGCTTGAGACTTAATTTTGCATACAATCCACCAATCTTTCCTTCCTCTTTTTCTTGATGGAAAAGAAGTATAATACACTTGAGCAGCTTGTGCAGCTAGTACAAATGGTTTGTTGAAATAAGCTTTTGATCCATGTTTGATCTAAATTTGCCCGTGCAGTGGATCAACCTTCATACCATTGTCGGTATTGAACCATTAGCACTTAAATAGAATGACACTATTCCCTCCAATATAGCTCATCTTAATTACTTCTTCAAGGATTCTATTGGTGATAAATCCGCTCCTGCTGAAGTTCAGTAAGATGCCTGACCTCGAAGCGATCCTGTCTGATGGTGGCGACCATGATCGAACTTCAACCAGTATGAATTCTGGATCCAATTCACTCTAGGATGGCCGACCTTCAACTTGTGTATGCTGGACAATCTTTTCAGCTTCGACTATCAAATCTTTCAGATAATTGCAAAACCCGAAGGACATCTCGGACTTCATCCGAATGAACTTGAATAGGGAAAACAGTCGCCTAAGCAGTTAGCTAAGTATTTGGCCAAATATTCAATCCCTACGTAGTCCAGCCTAACCGACCTTGATGTTGGCTGAACTTCTTTTCAATCGAATCTCCTTCAAGCCAAATCTTACCATTGCAATTGGGTCTCATGTTAGGAGTCTCGGACAGGTAGAGCTTCTCCTCAGACAAATTTCTATATCTTGTTGTAAGTGATAGATTTTGGCATTCCTATGTCGAGAACCTTGGGTGTGCAAGCCAGAGTTAGTAGAAGGACCTCGTCGTTTACACTAGTTCAACTCCTAACTCAACAAATATTTGCCAACCTATGGACAACCTCAGGAATAACCAAACTATAGCTGTTAATTTTCAATGGACTGGCAAGTTGCAATAATAGATACCATCCTCCATAACAAACTTCACGTGGCTCCGAACAGCCCACTAACAGGCAGTTATGACTGTTACCATCAGTTTGTTACAAGCTCTACCTATATAAGAGATCTTTTAGATATTTTTTTTCTAAGCCCAAAAATTTTGATAAAATTCTCCTGATTGCTCCATTTTTGTTGATCAGATAATTGACTTGACTGTTGGAGGGTCCTGCCGATGCCACCTCCACCTTCGATCTAAACTTATTTTGTAGGTCCCGATGGTGACCTTATCCTCTCCAACTCTAGCTCTTTTCGATATCTATAATTTTCTGCACCAACATAATTGGCGCTAGAGGAAGAAAATAACTGAACCTTTGTTCTTAAAGGAGCACTCAGTCGAATTCCATCTCTTCTTCGGTTCTCCTTCTATGATCCACACTACAAAATGGCACCAAAGAGGGCATCAACCCGATGATCCAGTACCTCCATTATCAGATCCCACCTAGATCTGCCTACTCCAATCTCATCTCCGATACCTCAAGCTCTGCCATCGATGGTTGTGGTGGACATAGAGCAGTTCAACTTGCTGATTCAGTAGGTTAAGGGCCTCACTGATGCAATGCAGGCCGTGCGACAACCCCCGGCATTAGTTCAGTCGAAAAGAACTTTACCAGAGCATCGAGATCCAGAGCAGAAGAGGCCCACCTAGGTCAGTCATCCAGTGACCCCTGAAAAAGGAAAGCGAAGAGTGGAGAGCCCCAGTTCTGATTATGACTCCACCCTCGAGAGATCTCTGCCTCTATTCAGCTAGCGGACCCTTGAGATTCATGATCGAAAAGATCTTCTCGATCAGAGGCTTCAAGAGATGAACCGATGGATCGAAGAGCTCTATCATGCTGCTCCTGCCCACATCAATGACATCTACACCGACCCTCCATTCTCTTTCCAAGTAATGCATGAGCCTGTCCCATCGAGCTTCAGGCTTCCTCGGTTCGAAAGCTACGATAAAACTTTGGATCTAGTTGACCACCTTTAGGCCTTTCAGACTATGATGTTGCTCCATAACACATCAGATGCTATTTTGTGCTGAACTTTTCCCTCAACACTAAAGGGAGTAGCATGAAATTGATACTTGAGCCTTAAGTCGGGTATGATCTATTCTTTTGATCAAATGAGTCATTAGTTCATGGCTCACTTCATCAGTAGCTAATGTCCAAGATGAGGTTCGGACTTCCTCATCAACATCAAGCAAAAGAAAGGAGAGTACATCTAAGCTTACGTCAGCTTCTTCAATGCCGCTGCACTAGAGGTCCAAAACTTAGACCAATTCATAGCCATGGCCGCGCTAAAGGATGATTTTTGGAAGAATGATCTTCTATCTTTTTTGGACAGAAAGAATCCTAGGTATTTTACTGATATTCTGGCCTGGGCTGAGGGTTACGCCCGGATGGAGGAGACTTTTCAAATAAAGGATGATGAGGCTGCAAAGGAGTGGCAGACGGGCAAATCCAGCAAGCCCGCAGTTGAAGAGAAGTCGAGTGAAGCTTGGCCGTGCTCCAAACCCCCCCCCTAAGTGCAGATGAGCCCAAACTCCTCTCCAAGCTTGGTGACCAAGAAGCCCTGACCAAAGGGCATGGTGAAAGTCTCCCCCTAGGAGGTTCCATAACTACTCTCCCCTCATTGCTCTGAAAATATAAGTGCTGATGAAAATCAAGGAGCAGCTGCCAAGGTTCGAAAGAATGCGGACCCATCTAGGCAAGCACAATCCTAAGAAGTATTGCCTCTATTGTCGTGACTATGGTCACGATACTGAAGAATGCATTTAGCTCCAAGATGAAATCGAGGAGCTCATCCAGCAAGGCTGGCTTAGCTGATTCTATGACGTTGACTTGAAAGAGGGGATGATCATCTGCGGGCACTGCCACAATCAAAACCACCAAGGAGGGAGCAGCAAGGAGATCGGGCTCCACTGAAGATCATCAATACTATTGCTGGAGGGTTTCGGCAGGAGGAGATTGGTGGATCGAAAAAGCAAGCTAATCGATAGAGGACTAAACAACCTATTTCTTTCATCAAAGAAGATGCACAAGGGATTCAATTCCCACATAATGATGTGGTTGTAGTTTCTCTAAATATTGCTGACTATGATGTATGCCGTATTTTGATTGATAATGAAAGCTCCATTGATGTCTTATTTTATGATGCTTTCTCCAAAATATTCAAACTTAGTGATCACTTGGGACCAATGAACTCCCTATTGGTAGGTTTCACTGGTTATGCTGTGCCGGTTGAAGGAATAATAACATTAACTATGACCGCAGGATGGTACCCAAGAAGTCCAAGGCATAGGTAGATTTTTTGATAGTAAAAGCCTCGTTTGCTTACAATGCAATTCTTGGTCGACCTGGTTTAAATGCCCTTTGGATTGTGGTCTCAACATATCATTTGAAAATGAAGTTTTCGACAAACTATGGGATCGATGAAGTCTGGGAAGATCAAGCTCTGGCAAAACACTACTACATAATTGCCTTGCAAGAAGGTGGATAACTTGATCCCAGTCCGATGGATGAGCTCGACATTCGTGATGATCTAACTGAAGAATGAGGGAAACCTATGGAAGACTTTGTTGCAATTCCTTTGAATGACGGGAATGGAGATCATACTTTGCAGATCGGCTCCAATCTGAGAGAAGAGGTCTGAAAGTAGCTCGTCGTCTTCCTTCAAAAAATTATAGATATTTTTGCTTGGGTCCCCGCAGACATGCTCGAAATTGATGTAGAAGTGATGGAGCATTGCCTGGCTGTTGATCCCAAATGTCGACCAGTAAAGGAGAAGATGTGCGGCTATGCACCCAAGCGGCAGAAGATAATTATAGAAGAAGTTGACAAACTCCTCAAGACTGGGTTCATCCGAAATATTTTCTATTCGAACTAGGTCTCTAATGTGGTTCTCGTCAAGAAGGTGAATGGTAAGTGGAGAATGTATATAGACTTCAAAAAATTGAATGAGGCCTGCCCGAAAGATAGCTAATTTTTGCTCAGAATTGATCAGTTGGTGGATGCAACCTCGAACCATGAGCTTCTTACTTTCATGGATGCTTTCTCCAGCTATAACTAGATCTGAATGGCATCGAAAGATGAAGAGAAAACTGCTTTTATTACTGACCGTGGGCTTTATTGTTGTAGGGTTATGCCCTTTGGACTTAAAAATATAGGTGGGACTTACTAATGCCTGATGAACAAAATCTTCAAGAAGCAGATCGACCACAATATGGAGATTTATATAGATGATATACTGATTAAGAACTAATCTTCAACAAATCATATTGCAAACCTTAAATAGACCTTCAATGTACTTCAGAAGTATAAGATGAAGCTGAACCCAACCAAGTGTGCCTTTGGAGTAACCTCAGGAAAATTTTTGGGGTTCATGGTGTCGTAGTGCAGAATCGAAGCAAACCTAAAAAAAATCTAAGCCATTCATGAAATGACTACACCAAAGATAATAAAAGAAGTCCAATGCCTAACAAGGAAGGTGGCAACTTTGAATCGCTTCGTTTCAAGGTCGGGCAAGCGGTGTATACCTTTTTTCAGATCCTCAAATAATCAAAGAACTTTTTCTGAACTCCTGAATGCTAACAAGCATTTGGAAAACTAAAAAACTATCTCGACTCACCTCCTCTATTAGCCAAGCCTAAAATTGAAGAAGAATTATTTTTGTACCTGGCGGTCTCCTCTGTGGCCCTTGCAACAGTCTTGGTTAAGGAAGAGGTGAAAATGCAGAGGCTGATCTACTATATAAGCCAAGTTTTGAGGAATGTTGAAACTAGGTATACCAAGTTAGAGAAATTAACTTATGCTTTATTGATCGCACCTCGAAGGCTCCGATCTTATTTCCAAGGGCACAACATAACACTCCTCACTAATCAATCCATCAAGTTAGTTCTTCATCGAACAAATGCCTTTGGAAGAATAGTAAAGTGAACGATTGAGCTCATAGAGTTCGACATTAATTTTTGACCTCGGCCATCAATCAAAGCTCAAATATTAGTAGACTTCATAGTAAAATATACTACTTTGGATGAAGCCAAACTCGAACGGCCTGAGGTTAATATTCTATGGTTGCAGTCAAACCTCTCTAAAGAAAGAGCAGATCTCCCAAAAGGCTTTTGGGCCCTATATGTAGATGGTTCATATAATGCTTTCGGTGCTAGCGCAGGCCTGATTCTTGTCAACCCAGAAGAAATTACTGCTGAATTTGCATCGCACTTTAAATTTTTTGTAATAAATAATGGAGCAGAATATGAAGTCCTGATTGCAGGATTGAGGATAGCCAAGAAATTGAAGGCAGATCGGCTCAAAGTTTATAGTGACTCTCAGTTGGTAGTGAGGCAAGTTGGTGGTAGTTATGAAGCTCAGAAAGAAAACATAAGAAAGTACCTAAAAAATGTAAAGAGTCTAATCCTGGCCTTCAGTAGTTTTGATATCCAACAAATCTCGAGAATAAAAAATTTCAGGATCGATATTCTCTCCAAGTTAGCCACACTAGCTTCAAATGAATTGCCTAAAGAAGTCTTCTTTGAAGTTCTGAAGAGTCTGAGCTCAGAGGAATCTCAGACTATAATGCAAATTGACCAAGAGCCAAGTTGGATTGATCCATTCCTTGCTTATCTCAAAGATGGTATCGTCCCTCAAGACCCCAAAAAAGCTTAAAAATTAAGAAATCAAGCCTCCTGATATGTCCTATATGAGAATAAGCTATATAAAAGATTATACTTTCTGCCACTCCTAAAATTTCTCCGATCTTCTGAAGCTGACTATGCCGTGTGGGATGTTCACGAAAAAATTTATGGAAATCATTTGAGGGCTAGAGCTTTATCTCACAAACTACTTTGGCAGGGCTACTATTGGCGGACCATGCACTGAAATTCTATGGAGTATGTGAGGAAGTGTGATCGGTGTCAAAGTAATGTCAACATACAAAGACAACGGGCTACTCAGCTTTCACCTTTGAGTGCCTCATGGCCATTCACGCAGTAGAGAATGGATATACTCAGGCCTTTTTCCATGGCATCTAAACAGCGGAAGTTTCTTCTAATGGCAATAGATTACTTCATCAAATGGATCAAGATCGAACCTCTAGCAAAGATTACTGATGCTAAAATGCAGGACTTCATTTGAAAGTTGGTAGTCTGCAGGTTTGGCCTACCTCAAACTTTGATCACTAATAATGAGCGCTAGTTTGCAGGGATAAGATTTGCCGAGTTTTGTGAGTATCTAAATATTTTCCACCACTTTACATCAATAGGTCATCCGTAGGCAAACAGAGAGGTTGAGGTAACTAACAGGATCCTATTGCAAGGCATAAAAGCATGACTTGAAAGAACGAAAAAAACTTGGATGGACGAACTTTATCATGTACTCTAGGCTTATAGAACTATCTAAAGATTGCCAACTAGAGAAACTCCATTTGCATTGGCTTTCAAAATGGAACCGATCATTCCTATAGAACTTAAACTTCCTTCAGCGCAAGTCATAGCATTCGATGAACAGCGAAACTCACAAGATCTTAGAGCCAATCTCAACTTGTTGGAAGAAAAATGAGAAGAAGCTCAAATTCGGATGGTGGCTTACAAATAAAAAGTGGCCCGCTATTATGATTCCAGAGTCAAAAGCAAAGCATTCAAGATGGAGGATCTGGTACTTCGACAAACAGATGTCTCACAACCTCAGAATCAAGAAAAGCTTGCTTTGAATTGGAAAGGCCCTTACGAGGTCATTGAAGTCGTTCGACTAGGAACTTATTATTTGAAAAAACTTGGAGTTATTCTTCCACACCCATGGAACTCAAAAAATTTATGAATGTACTATCAATATTTCTATTTTAATAAAATTTCTTTACTTTAACATCTTTATCCTTGGTGCAAAGCTATGATGATAGAAAATAACCTTTTGAACTTCGTCGCTAGATAAAATAAAAGACCTTCAGTTATCTAAGATAGGAGAAAATGAAGAGAGGCCCTTTCACCGGCCATTTAGTGACCTAGCAATCTTGTTAGGAGCAGGAGGAAAAACTTATCCTGACAAGGATAAAAGTTAATCATGTTAGAAATAGAAGAAAAATCTCATCCTAATATGGATGAAGACCTCCGATTATCTAAGATAAGAAGAGATGGAAAGAGGCTCTCTCAACGGTCCTTTAGTGCCCTAGTAATCTTATTAGGAATAGGAGAAGAATCTCATCCCGATAAAGATAAAAGCTAAACAAGAGGAGAATCTCATCCTAACATAGATGAAGATCTTTGATTATCTAAGACAGGAGGAAATGAAAAGAGGCCCTCTAAATGGCCATTCAGTGCCTCAGTAACCTTATCAGGAATAGGAGGAGAACCTCATCCTTACAAGAATAAAAGCTAACCATGTTAGAAACAGGAGGAGAACCTCGTTCTAATATAGACGAAGACCTCTGATTATCTAAGATGAAAGAAAATGGGGAGAGGCCCTCTCAACAGCCCTTCAATGCCCCAGCAACCTTATCAGAAATAGGAGGAGAACCTCATCCTGACAAGGATAAAGACTAAACATATTAGGAATAAGAGGAGAATCTCATCCTAGCATAGATGAAGACCTCCGATTATTTATGATAGAAAAAAATGAAGAGAGACCCTCTCAATAGTCTTTCAGTACCCCAGCATCTTGTTAGGAATAGAAGGAGAACCTCATCCTGATAAAGATAAAAGCTAACCACATCAGAAATAGAGAAAGAACCTTATCCTAACATGGATGAAGACCTCTGATTACTCAAAATAAGAGGTTATCTTCAAGACGATGTCTGCATTAACCAAGATGAGAAAATGAAGAAATTAATAGACATCGAATCCAGGCAACACGAAAAGACAATTGAAGAAAACGTCATTTCATTAAAATTGAAGTTCATTACAAATGAAGGTCTGCAAGATCATGTACAAAAAAATGAACGAAGTCCTAAGAAGGATTAGATTCTTTGAACTTTGGATTGCTAACACCTGCCATCACTAAAGACTACTTCAAACCATGAATTTCTTCCTCAAGCTCCTTTCTCTTTAGCAAGCTCTCGTGAAATAATTTATTAGCCCTACGGCAATCATCTTCCAACTCATGTAGTTTCTTCCTCAGAATTGCTGATTTGGCCTCTGCATCTTTAATAGCTTTCTGCTCATAGGTCAGTTGGATCTTCAGCTACTGTAGTTCGGCCTTTTTCTTTCTGTATGTCTTAGAGAGATCATCTAAGGTCTTTCTTAAAGAGGCAATCTGCTCTGATTCTTTGCTCGCACTGGCCTGCTGACCATCGGCTAACTACTTTTGGGGATGGATCACCTCACTATTGGCGACTAAGCTTCTATTCAAGTTGAAAAATTTTCTTCATCCAACCAAATCTATAATCATCGTATAGGCTTTCGGCATCATGAAGTTGCTTCTGAAGGTTGAAGAATTTCTTCGACCAATTCCAACCATATTTCACCTTGTCAGAGGACCATGACGAGCTCCCCTCCAACAGCTAAATCTTCTTTCTTGCCATGTTGAACTCGACCTCGAGGAAACTGACTTTCGAGGTCAACATCCAAGATTTATTGCTAGCTCGCTTCTTGATCTCTTTGAGTTCTACTTTGAAATCCCTTTTCTTTCTAATATAATCCATGGAATTATTTTTATGTGCTTGATGGAGGCGGGTGATTTTGATCATAATCTCCGAATAAATTTTTTTTGATTTTTGAAGTTCATCTTTGACTTTCTTTAATTTTTTTTTAGTATGACGAACTTTCTTTTCTAAATGCCTAATATGAGTTTTTAGGGGGATATCCTGAGGCAGAGGATCGATCTCGATAGGAGATTGCATTTAATGTGTAAAAATGTCACAACACAAAGGCATTGCAAAAGAAAAAAATATTTTCATTAATAAAAATATTTTTGAATACAGAAAAAAGTAAAGATAAAAAAAAAATGTACAACGATCAAAAGCTTTTTGACCTCAAGAAGCATGACGGTGGACGAAGTTGGAGAATTCTTTGCTACCTCGAGCTCCGAAGCAAGCTCGGGAGCTGCCATAGTAGGTTCGAAGGCTTCGGGACCAGGTTTGGCAATTAGGGAGATGGCACTGGTGTTGGAGGGACCTGCTTCATCATTAGGCTCCTTCGTCAGAAAATCAAAATCTATGTTTGGAAATTTCTTCACGACCCTCTTCATGCAGATCTCGAATCCCTTCAGAAAGTACTCTTGGGCGAAGGCAATCTTGATATCCTCCATTGCCTTGGGGGACTTGAAAGTCTCAACGGCCTGCTCCCTCTTGACGCCAACCTCCTCCTTAGCTCTCTTCCTCTTATCTTCCTCAAGGATCAAAGTGGCCTTTAGTCCAACTGATGCTTGTTCTTCCCTCAGCAGTGCTTCTCGAAGGTGCTCGACCTCGACAGACTGGACTTTCGAAGCCATCTTCAAACAGTCAAACTCGACTTGAACCCTCTTAATCTCCACATGGACTTCTTGAAGGACTCTTGAAGCCTCGGCTTGGTAGAAACTTGCTGCTTCTGAGGGAGCATACAAGTAGTGGCTCAACTATAGAACAAAAGAAAAAAGAAATAAATTATGGCTCCAAGGTATATTGACATTTAATGAAGCTCGGGAGAGATCGATTACCTCAAGAAAAGTAGCAAAAGATTCTTCAAACCACTCCGCACTTTCAGTCCGAACCATCTTCTTGACGATGTGTGGAAGGACACTTCCCTCCATCAAAGAATGAATGACCTCGCAGTCATCCAAAGAACCCTACTCCTGGTCAGAGCTCTCACTGCCAGAGCCTCTGACCTTCCTCTTGACCTTCTTGGCAACGATCTTCCTCTTCTTCTTCTCCACTACTTCTCCCTACTTAGGAGGTGTGAGGATGATAGTTTCACCGAGCAAGGTTGGGTTCGATGTGGCCGCACAATTTTCGGATCAAGAGTAGCCTGGTTCAGCATGATCGAGCTCATTTCTTCGACACAAACCCTTTTTGATGACTCCCCTGCAAGACCACCCTTCCTCTTGAGGGTCTGGATTCCTTGTGATAGATAATATAGCTCCTCGAGAGTCATTTATATGATAGTAAAAATCAAGATTAGAAGAAAGAATAAGGAATGATTGATAAATTATGAAAAATCATCTGCCAGATCAAGGAGACTAAGGCTAAGGTTAAATAGGGTCTGATTGTCTAACAGACTGGGTATTGGAGGAGCCCGGTAATCTCTTAGCTTGTTGACTGAGTCTTGATCTTCTTTTTCTAGTCCAGGAGCTCAGCAGATTGAGTCTTTCAAATCCCCCCACGAAGGAAGCCCTAATTCTAAGGAGGGACATAAGATGAAATTTTTTTTTTTTCAGTTATGAATGAAAGAAGGGGCACCCTTAAGCAATCCCTTCTTGTCAAACTAGAGGAAGACATACCACTAATCCTTAGCAGTAGGATGGTGTTGAAAAGTGAAAAAATTATGGAACAAAAAAATTATAGGTTGGACCTCGGCCATGATATACAAAGAAAGAAACCCAATGATAAATCTTAAAAAGTTTGGCATCATGAAGGCAAAGAAGATGTTTAGAAACCTGAAGAGGGCTACAATGAAGGAAGAAATTGGAAGTCAAAGTCTAGCACGAAGAGCCTCAGCGTACAAGCAAAAACAACCCGAGGAAGAAGAACAGGCTTAGCCATTTGGTTTGGAAAGTTCAAGCTCATATTCCAGGGGTATCCCATACTGAATCCATATCAAGGAAAGATCTTCGGGATGAAGTATGCAAGAAATGGTGTCCGGGATAAAAGAAGGATGAGATGCTTCTATGGGCTCGATTTTCTTAGGATTGGATCCATCGAGATCAGGTAGGCCAAACTCTCAGAACAAGTTGACCAGAAATCTTCGATAGACATACGGATCAAACTAAACTAAAAAAAGATCCCAAAAATAAAAAAAATAAGGGACAAAATCTTTTTGAAGAAACCAAAGGGTCAAGAAATGAAAAGCTTTAAAATGATTAAAAAGAAGTTTGGGAACTAACTTAGATTGGTTGGAGAAGGCAAGAAGACAACTGGCAGAGCGAAAATCGGACGAGAAAGCATTTGTGACCAGAGAAAATGATGGAGAAAATTGAAACTCTCAGACGGGAAGAAGACAAAAACTAGGCAAAAGAGAAGAGGACTCAATTGAAGTAAGGCAAAGGAGGAGGAAGAAGAATTTAAATAACCAAGGAAGGTCTAAGACAGTTATGATCGCAGGTCTTCTCCATCCGATCTTCACCTGACACATGTCCCACTCATCATGACTGGTGCAGACGGCTAGCATAACTTTAATAATGCCATATCTCGAGCACTAGTTCAGGGAAAATTTTGAAATCTTATCTTTTTGGGTTATCTCATATTGAAGAAGCTTCGGCACCAGCATAGATAATGTCAAAATTCTCCACCTCACGAGAGCGAAAAGTTAGAAAAGAACTTTGGCACTCGCATTTATACTTCCTTCTTTTGAATTTCACACTTGGGAGTAGGGAGACTAGAGTTGGTGATAAATCTGCTCTTGCTAAAATTCAGCAAGATGCCCGACCTCGGAACGATCCCGTCTGACGGTGGCGACCATGATCGAAGTTCAATCAGTATGAATTCTGGCTCTAATTCACTCTGGGATGGCTGACCTTCAACTCGTGCATGCCGAACGATCTTCTTAGTTTTGACTATCAGATCTTTCAGATAACTGCAAAACTTGAAGGGCATCTCGGACCTCATCCGGACGAACTTGAATAGTGAAATAGTCGCCTAAGTAGTTAGCTAAGTATTTGGCTAAATATTCGATCCCTGCATAGTTCAGCTTGACCGACCTTGAAGCTGGCCGAACTTCTTTTCAACCGAATCTCCTTCAAGCCAAATCTTACCATTACAATTGAGTCTCACATTAGGAGTCTCAGACCGATAGAGCTTCTCCTCAGACGAACTTCTATACCTTGCTATAAGTGGTGGATCTTGGCATTCCTACGTCGAGAACCTTGGGTATGCAAGCCAAAGTTAGCAGAAGGACCTCGTCATCTATACTAGTTCAACTTTCAACTCAATGAATATCTGCCAACCTATGGACAACCTCAGGAATAACCAAACTAAAGCTATTAATCTACAATGGACTGGCAAGTTGCGACAATGGACACCACTCTCTATAACAAACTTCATGTGGTCCCGAACGATCCACTAACAAGCAATTACAGTTGTCACCATCAGACAGTTACAGTTTCTCTAAGCCCAAAAACTCTGATAAATTTTTTTTGAGTGCTCCATTTTTATTGATCAGAGAGTTGACTTGATTATCGGAGGATCCTGCTGGAGCCACCCCCACCTTTGATCTAAACTTATTTTGCAGGTTCCAGTGGCGATCTTGTCCTCTCCAACTCCAGCTCCTTTTGGCATCCATAGTTTTTTGCACCAACAGATTCTATAGTAGTCACCTCTTGCTTGTCTTCCCACCAGTTGTCTTTTATACATATACCACTATTCTTGCTGGGTGTGAAATTTGAAACCATTTACGTTACAGCCACTATAGCATATCATGTATTTTTTTAGCCCATAATCTAATGGTCTCAGCTTTCTTGGCATGGACTCCTAGAATTTTTCCTTAGTTCTCCTGTGTAGAGAGAACAAAAGAAAAATTCTATCCAAAATTTCTTTCGAATTCTCAGCATACCGTTTGATTACTATAATGATCTATAAAATTATTTGCATTTCCTAAACTATCTATAGTAGACAATCAATTGATTAATATACATAATTCTTTTATCCATACAAAAATAAATAAATGTATGGATACCTTAGAATATATACATTAATCAACTGAAGGGTCTATCATTCCATGCAGTATAAATTTTATTCAAATTAATACATAATTAATATTATCCGACATGCGAGAGCGAAATGCCTTTGATGCCAGCTATGACTTGAGACCTGAGTACGTAGGGCATGCCCCGACCCCATGTTTGCAATATTGCCTGATATCTTCTCTCGATTTGAACATTCTGCATGCTGAATTCCAAATCTCATACATCTAATTACTTAATTAATTAGTTAATTAATAGATTATTTAATTAGTGTTGGCACTATCCATCACTAATACTACACCATATCAGCCAACGCTAATACCGTCGCTATTGCTACTGCTGCTGCCTATAGTGGGAGGAGGGAGGGACTTACAGTGGGAGGGAGGGGGCTACAAGGGACTATAATTTTGGGCCCGTAGGTTGAGGAAGCAAGGCAAGGGCTGTGTGGTCAGCTCAGCCAAAGTGGGGCCATGGGGAGGCCGGTGGGACAGGGGTGGCAGGCTCTAGGGCCATGGACTAGGAGGTGCTGGTGGGGTGGGTGTGGCTGTGGGAGGGGCAGGGCTGGGGTGGCGGGCTTAAAGCTTCGGTGTTGGAGGCATCGATGGGGTGGGGGCAGTCACGGGAGACGAAGGGCCGGGGCTGCGGGCTCAGCACCGTAGTGTTGGAGGTGCCGGTGGAGTGGGGACAACCATGAGAGAGGTAGGGTCGGGGAGGCTAGCTCGGGGCCATGCCATAGGGGGTGCTGGCGGGTTCAAGGTGGCCGTAGGAGAGATGGGGCTGGGGTGGCTGGCTCAGAGCTGTGGAGCAGGAGACGCCAACGGGGTTGGGGCAGCCACAGGCAAGGTGAGGACGGAGTTGCGGGGTCAGGGCAGCCTTAGGGGAGGCAAGGTCGGTGCGGTGGGGTCGTCAGGAAGGCACCGACGAGGTCGGGTTGCTAGGAAGGAGGATGTGCAGGGAGCGGGGAAGGTCGGGAAGGACACGCGGGGAGTGGAGAAAGCATGGAGAAAAAAATTTCTAGCAAAATTTTTTTGCCCACGGGTGGGGTTTATGGGGGACTATTACCGAAGACAAAAATTTTGTCGGTAATATGGTTGCCAAAACCCAAATTTCTGTGCCAATGTTACTAGCGATGGTGCACGCCGTTGCTAATAAGAAAACACCATCACTAATAATATTATTTTTTAAAAATATTAAATTTTAGAGAATTCTTTTTTGAAAATTTTAATAATTACTGATGGCAAACACATCATCGATAATACTATCAAAAAAAATAATTTTACTAACGAAGGTTTGTCACTAATAAAAAAACACCATCGCTAATAATATTAAATTTTTAAAAATATTTAATTTTAATTTTAAAATATATATTTTTAAAGTTATTAGCGATGGCAAGCATGCAGTTGCTAAAGCCATCTCTAATAATTAAAATTTCTTTAAAAAATTATATTTTACTTTTATTTTTTTCTTCTAAGTCATTTTTTGGGAGGCTAAAAATAAATATTAGATAATTACAAATTTTTTGGCTTAATTAATTTATGGATTGAATCCTAATTAATTTAAAATAAATTTAATTTAATTAGTCTTAACTTAATTTGAGACTAATTAGATTTTAATATTCTAAATAAGACTTGGATTTCAAAGTCTAATTGAATTAGATTTGACAAGATTTGGAATCGAATTCGAATTTGATTCAAATAGAACCTAAATTAAAAATTATTTTTTCTAATTAATTTAAACTAAATTAAATTTAATTAGTCTTGACTTAATTTTAGGATAATTTGATTTAAAATCTAGTTAGGACTTGAATTCAAAGTCTAATTGAAATAGGTTAGATAGGATTTTGAATTGGATTCAAAACCGGTTCCAATTGAATTCGGATCGAACCTAAACTAAAAACTATTTTCTTCTAATTAATTTTAATCAAATTAAATTTAATTAAGATTAACTTAATATTAAAGTAATTGAATTTTACTATCCAAGTAAGACTAAGATTTTAAAGTCTAATTGAATGAGGATTGACAGGTTTTTTAGTCGGATTTGAATTGGGTCCAAATTAGATTCAAATTAAATCTAAATTAAAAATTATTTTTTTCTAATTAATTTAAATTAGCTTTAATTTAATTAATCTTGACTTAATTTTAGGTCAATTGGATTTTATAATTCATGTAAGATTTAGATTTGAAGCCTAATTGAATTAGGTTTGACGGAATTTTGAATTGAATTTGAATCGGATTTGAATTGAATTCGAATTGAATTTGAATGTAATCATGGATCAAGTTTGAATTAATTTAAATTAGCTTAAATTTAATTAATTTTGAGTTAGTTTAAAGATAATTAAATTTTACCATCCAAGTAAAACTTGAATTAAAAGTTTAATTAAATTAAGATTGACAGGATTTTGAATTAGATTCGAATTGAATTCGAATCGAATCCAAATTACAAATCATTTTCTTTTAATTATCTAAATCTACTTAAATTTAATTAGACTTGACTTGATTTAAAGGTAATTGAGTTTTACTATTTAAGTAGGACTTAAATTAATAGTCTAATTGAATTAGGATTGATAGAATTTTGAATTGGACTCGAATTAAACCTAAATTAAAAACCAATTTTTCCTAATTGATTTAAATCATATTTAATTTAATTAATTTTGACCTAATTTGAGCTTAATTAAATTTTATAATCTAAGTAGGATTTGGATTCAAAGCCTAATTTAATTAGGTTTGGCAGAATTTTTGAATTGGATTCAAATCGGGTTCGAAATAGATTTGGATGGTGGGTTGGATTATTAGCGACGATAAATATACAATCGCTAATGTCGTCACTAAATACCAAACTTATTAGTGATGGCAATCATCCATCGCTAATTTCACCATAAATAAAAATTTAAATTAATCTTTTTTTTAATTTTTTTTAAAAAATTTATTAGTGATGATGAGATCGTTATCGCTAATATCCAAAATCATCATCGCTAATAATTATTTTATATTTAAATAAAATAAAAATATTTAAAAATTTTAAATAATTTTTGCAGTGGTTTTTATCGTTGCTAAAAGTTAAAAATGCCATCGTTAATATCTTGCTATTAGCGATGGCCTGTTCTCTATCACTAATAATGAAAACTAACCATTGCTAATAGTTTTTTATTTTTATATATTCTAAAAAAAATTTATACTTTTAGAGATGGCTTTTGCCATTGCTAATATTATTAAGTCAAGAATCAAGTCCATTTTGATTTTCATTAAAGACATGGACTTGACCAACTATAACTATTATAATTGATCTAGAGAATCATTGATCTAATCTAAGATAACTACTGATTAAATTTAGTCAATTCTCTAATTAAGTCTATTCTTTAATCTAACCTTAGGTTTAACTCAATTAATGGATCTAATTTTCTTTAATCCATTAACCCAAGTATTATGATTTGTGTCTTAGGATTCATAATCCTAGATCCTAATCAAATAACTCTTAATTCTTAATTAAGTTTTGTGCTGAGGGTTGAGGTTTGACATTTCGAAAAAGATTTTCATGTTTGTAAAATATTTTTATAATATGGTTCTACCAACCAGTTGCATGTTTGATTCATAATTAATATGCAAATAATATAAACATAAATCTACTTTAGATCTAATCTAAACATATTCATATAACTCAAATTAAAATAATTTTAATTTTAATTAATCATAAATTATCTTAGATCAAATCTAACATATTTATGATCATAAAAATTAGATTAAAATATTTTTAATTAAATCATAAAATTTTTTAGATCAAATCTAAAATTTTATGATTAGAATTTTAGATCAGCACGTACTAGGACAACCTTTATATTGTAAGGAATAAATCTTATAGCAGGACAATCTTATAAGATCAGTCCATACAATCTAAAATATTTATTTTTAGATTTAAATAATTTTAAATTTAATAAATTATAAATTAATCTAGATCATATCTAATAAATTTATGATTAACTTTAGATCTGCACGAACTAGGATAACCTTTACATTGTAAGGGATAAACCTTACAACAGGACAATCTTATAAATCAGTTCATTCGATCTTTAATTTAATTTTATATTTAAATATTAGATTATAATTTAAATTTAATCTAAATAAATAATCTAAATATGCATAAAAATTATGTCCTAAAAGTCTTAGGCTTTGATAACAATTAAAGAAAAAATCTAGGATTTCTTATAGGAATTTTGAAACTTTTTAAAATTAAATCAGCGAAAGTAATAAATTAATCATATTAATTTATTAAAATACATAAATAAATCTTAGATCTAGGATGTAATATTATAATCTATGCATGCTAATAAATATAAAATTAAAAATATTAAATAAAGTTAATGATGTTGATCATATCAACATCAAACTGAGACTAGATCTAATCTAGTGGGAGAGAGAGATCGAATCTTTATTATCTTTTGCAAGTCGAGGTCTTCAACTTGCTGATCCAAGGCTGAGGTCATCGCTTTGAGTTGCACATGCATCTGGCCTCCATGGAAAGTCCACATGAAGCTTTGATCATTGATCCGAAGTTCAGCGACTGAAAATCAGCATAGTATGCTAGTACTATGCTGATCCTTTTTTGATGGCTGATCAAAAATCTTCTTCTTCAAAACTTAGACCTTCCAATAATCAGAGAAGATGTAGAAGAATTTGGAAGAGAAAATACTCTTCTAAAATCTCACAAAACATAGGAAGAAGAGATCTAAAAAACCCTAAAGAAGAATTCTTTCTTTTTCCTTCTTTTTCTCTCACCAGGACATAACGATTTGTGTCTCAATGAAGCATCATGCCTAGATCCTCTTTGCATCCAAGCTTCTCATGACCTAAGCCTCTCTCTTATATCTAAAACTTATGGAAAACTCATGCCCTAACTTCCTTTAAATAGAGAGTTATGATAGAATTCTTATTTAGGTCAAATATCTAGAAAGGCAGGTCCAAATTGAGCAAGGATTGGGGCACCCAACTCATGGGTGTCCTCTCATTATTTTTTTTTGTGGACTCTATAGAATATGTGCATAAAAGCTTTCTATTTCTCAGAAAAAAATAGAGAAAAATCAGGTGGTTTGGTACCACAAAGAGATAAGGAAAGATGATATGTCAAACTCTATCCAATAGAGACCTAGGTCAAAACAACTTGTTTGTTTTGACCTATTCCATAACTAATTTTCTTCTAAAATGATGGAAGACATAAAAGAGGTATGGATACTCTTTAGAAATAAAATTTTTCATGAAAATTTCAAGGGGATTGGCATGGGGGGCATGGAAAGTAAGGTGGTGCAAGATGAAGAAATCCTAGTCACACTAGGACTTCTAGTTTTGACTTGGTCTAACTTATTATTTGAACCTAATTAAATCAAAACTAATATAACCCAATTAAATATAATCTTAGTCCAACTAAGAGTCTAATTAAATTATATTAAATTAAATTTAAATCTAATTTAATTTTTAATCAAATTAGAAATTGGGTGCATACAAGTCTTAATTGAACAGTGACTTATTTTTTCTTACAATTGGCTTATCCAATAAACCAATTGAATTTGATCCAATCAAGATCAAATTAAATTTAATTAAATTTTATTTAATTAGACTTAATTTTAATCCTTTAGCTTAGTCAAATTAAGTCAATTAGCAATCCGATTGCTAATCGACTCTCCTGGAATACTTGCACTAGGCCAAACATCAATCGTATTGATTATTTGACCTTAGAATGATTCTAAATCATCGATCAATAATCCAATCAAATTGAGATCTCTTATGTGTTTGATTCCATAGGTTTGAATCTAAGCTGATAGCATAAAAATAAATTTTTTACTAATCAAAGTGACCATTTAGCAATGAACCTGATGACCTGATAGGTCGAATGCGTAAAGCAATACTCTTAGAACCTATGTAGATATAATTTTCATATAATTCATCCCCTTGATCTAAATGCTCATAGAATAATGCAGAGTTTAACTGTCAATCCTAATTAGGTCATCTACATTATATTTCAAAATACTAAATCCATCTCATGGATTATCCTAGCCAAGATTTTGCTAAATTAAAATACAACAATGCATTTTCTCTAAACTCTTGGAGTGGTCAATCCCATTTTGATCACTCATCGATGTCATAGGTACTTGATTGTACTAAAAAATCTTTCATCACTAAATTAAAAATTTAGATAGTCTGACACCAAAGTACAGTGAGTTGCTTGTAAGCCACCATGGTGATCTCGGATCTAAGGGATACTTATACCCATATCCCATCAGAGCAATTCTCGATAGTAGAATGCTCTAGAGTTGATCACGTTCAGTGATGATGTATCCTTTCATCTTACTTGTATACCATACCAGTAACTCCACACTCCTTGGTTAAGAGAATAATCAATCTATATGGCATACAACGATCTACACTCGATAAATATTATCATTCTAGTTAACAACATATCATTTGATCATGAATAGTTTAAGAACTAATCAATAAATTCTCTCTTTATCGAAACTAAATAGTCTTATGGACTTCATTACAACATGGAGTTTATTAGAAGATGTAGATTTATAATAAAAAATATTAGAATAAAATTTTATTCATTAATAAATTATTTATAATTATAAAATAGCACAATCATCAACAAGCTAACGATTGGCTTTAGGATATATTTTCCAACATCGACTCTCATAGTTGAGCAAGGATCATGACTGTCCTCATTGGCTGTTGGTGGGGAGCCCCTCACCTCTTCGACAAGGATCCAGAGGAGTGGTTTGGCTCTCCATAACCAGCAGCTTGCCTAGGAGCTCATACAGACAATATTGCTGCCGGATGACTGGGCGGAGACCAGGGCCCAACCATTAGACAAGGCCATATAGTCATCACTTGGTGACCTCATGAGAGTGCGTTTTCATCTTGGGTTGATCCTCTTTGCCTCGCCTTAAGAGTGTCTCAACTTTGGTTCTTTCCTATAGCTAATACACGATATATACCATTTCTATGAGGTGGTCGTTGGCTTCAGCCTGGTGAGGAAGAAGCTTGATGGTGACCTTTGGATAGTGAAGGAGGATGCCGCCCAAGCTCGGTCTAAGTTCTCGACTGTGAGGGAGCGAGTTACCCAACTTGAGGGTTCTCTCTCTCTTGAGTGTAGTCTTGTGGTGATGTGCTAATGGAGGATCATCGAGCTCAAGATGGAGCTCTAGGTGAAGGAGACGGTGCTGAAGGAGGCCAAAGAGAAGCTACAGTTGGCAGAGAAGGAGGCGGCAGTGGATAAGGAGTTAGCAGTTGCTGAAGCCAAGATGAAGCCTATTGAGGATTTCAAGTCATTGGAATAGTTTAAGGCCAAAGTCATCGAGTGCTCGTCAGCATCCTATGGGTTCGGCTTTGATGTCTGCAAGGTGCAAGTGGTGCATTTCTTTCTGGGGGTTCACATTAGCCAAGTTGATCTCTATGCATTGATCGAGGGGGATGATCAGCCATGCATGGAGGCATCATCAGAGCCTATGCTGCCTGTCGTCAAGTCAGCAACTGGTGAGCTAGCCATTGTCATAGCTCCGATCATTGACCCAATCATTGACATGGAGGTCGAGGTGCTTTATGATGACTAAGTCCACCTTGCCCTCCCTTATATCCATCTTTGGAACTTTTGTAACTAAAAGTTTATAATAAAATAAACTTTTTATTGTGAAAGCATTCCATTTGGGCTTGTTTCTTCGGATCTTGCTTGACGAAGACCATGTATGGCATCTAGGTCTAGTTTTTCCAAACTATGCATGTTGTATCTTGTTCGATTATTTTGATTGTGATCAGTCTCCCTCTGTCGAGTGCTCCTTTTGTTGTAGAATCTAATACCTTGGCCATGTGTCACCCAAAGATGCTCCTCACTAATGTGGGCTTTGGAATGTCTAACTATTGGGCATGATCAGCCAAGTTGAATGCTTCGGACATGTCTTTGGATCTGTTCTGAGGATGTATTGATCCCATGATTGATTTTGATGATTGTCAAATCTTGAGTTTATTATGTATCTTATCATGTATCTCAAGAATGTGTGTAGGATTTTTCAAGTATCCAAAATAAAAAATTTATCTCAAGAACAAATTCTTTCAAGATGTCATGCCAAATTACTTAAAAGATCAAATTCACACATATTTGGATGGCTTGGTATGAAGAAAGTATGATTGAAAGAAGAGAAATTAAAATTGAAGGAAGCAATCTTGTTTAGAAGAGTTTGGGATCAAGAAATTTAAGTTTGGAAGGTCAAACAGTGAAGAAAAATGAAGCCAAAACTTTTAGAGACCTCACCTAAATTTTTAGAGACCTCTTTTGAAAATTTGGAGGCTTCTCCAAGCTATTTGGCACTCCTGCACATTGCCCTGGCACAGGCTCTAAACCTCTCCAAAACTGGGTGACACCTCTCCATTTCAAGAAATAGAAATCTTATTTTTGTATTCTGAAATTGAGACGTCTCAAAAATTCTTGAGAGCTCTCGCTGGGAAATCGAGAGCTCTCATAGAAAAATTGAGAGCTCTTCAAATTCGCGACAGCCTTCAACGAGATTTTTCTGCAAGCTTTCCAATTGCTAGAAATCTCTCTCCAATCATCTCCAAAGATATTTAAAGATGGAGAATTAATTAAAAAATAAGATTAAAGAATTTAGAGAGAGAAATCATTTTCCAAACCTAATGGATTCTATTGCACATCAATAAAAGAGAAAAAGAGAGGGATTTTGCAGCAATTTCAAAGGACATTCAAGAGCTATCTTCTATAACTTCTCAAGCATCCTCTCAAGCCTCAAAGAAGGGTTTCTAAGTTTCAAAAGAGCTGATTATTCAACCTCTTCTTCGTGCTCAAAGAGTTTCAACTCTATTTTTTATTTTTGTGCTAAGATTCTTATTTTGTATTTTTGTTTCTTTCAAGTTTCTTTGGGAGAAAGAAACTTGGAGATTAGGCCCATCCAAGTCCGAAATTGGATGTTGTAGATTTTGCTTCGTGAGCCCAAAAAATCAACTGGGTTGTTGGTGAACCCAAAAAACTAATGGTGTTAGATTTTGGTTAGTGCTCCTATGAAAACCAACTAAGTTTGTTTGTATGGTTGAAAAATAAATACACTATAATCAAGGATGGATTATAGTGGAAATTCTAAGAAAAGCTTGAAGAGTAGACATAGGTGTGGGTTGCACCGAACCATTATAAATCATGGTGTTTTTGTGTTTGTGCTTTTCTCTTCTATTCTTTTACATTCTTTGCATGCTTTTAATTCTTGCTTTATTTTTATAATTTGATTTTGCTATCTTAATTCCACTGCTATACTATTGCTCACATTCCACAATCACTAAAGATAGCATAAATTAAAGCACACCTTGTTTAGAAAGTAAATTTGGTTAAGTTTTTTAGCAATCTAATTTACCCCTCTCTTGGGTTGCAATCTTTGGGCAATAATTGGTATCAGAGCAGATGCTCTGTTATTGATTATTGACCTAACCATCTAGAGTTAAAGATTTTAGCAACCCAAATGGAGTCTTTATTTAATGAAGGTTATTTTATAGATAGACCTCCATTTTTTAATGGTTCTAATTATATCTATTAGAAAGCTAGAATGAAAATCATTATACAAGCACATGATTATAAGTTATGAAAAATTATAATAGATGGCTCACACACGATCAATGCATTGAAAGAGCATGATAAAGAAATGGCCCAACTTAATGCTAAGGCCATGAATATACTTTATTGCTTCTTAGAGTTAAATGTATTTAATGCGATTTCTTCATATATTTTAGTAAAATATATATGGAAAAAATTGAAAAGAACTTATGAGAGAGCAAATCAAAAGGAGGATTCAAGCTTTCAAGAAGAAAAGAAAGCTCACCCCAACATATGCCTCATGGCTCATGAGGATGAAAAGAAGAAAAAGAAGAAGAGGAAATAAAAGAAAAAAAATATTAATTAAGGAAAAGCAAAGTGAAGAAATGATAAATAAAAAAGAGGAAGAAAGTATAATAAATCTTTGCCTCATGGCCATTGAGGATGAGGTAAAATCTAAAAACTCCTCCAAGTTCACATTCGATGAGTTATTTAAAGCCTTTAGCGATTTAATGGATGAATACAAAAAAACTAAGGCTAAAAAATAAAGAGCTTAAAAGATCTAATCTTCTTATAGCTGATAAAAAGAATAAACTATTGACTGAAAAAGAAGATATCTTAAAAAAAAGAATACTTTGGCTAAAGAAAAAAAAGAATGGATTAAATTTGAAAAATTCATTAGTTAAAGAAAACATGGAGCTTAAAAAGGATAATGATACTTTAAGATCCTTCCTAAAAGAAAATGAAAATTTTTTAAATGAAAAGAAAGAGCTCTTGGGAGAAAACAAAAAATTAAGAAGAGAGATTGAAGTTTTGAAATCTATTGCTGAAAAATTTACCATTAGTTTTCAAAATTTTCAATCTATGGTAAAAGTTAATGGGACTATTTTCAGTAAAATAAAAATTGGTTTTAATATTTCTAGAAAGTAGCAAAATGCTAGAAATATTTTCACAAGAGCTTCAACTAAAGATCATAC
Source organism: Cocos nucifera (assembly GCA_006176705.1). NCBI lineage: Eukaryota > Viridiplantae > Streptophyta > Magnoliopsida > Arecales > Arecaceae > Cocos > Cocos nucifera. The sequence continues at coordinate 975,439 of QRFJ01001855.1, read as the reverse complement.
CATTAAATGCTTTAAATGTAATCAAATTAGCCATAAAATTTTGAAATGCAACTTTAAAAGAATTGGCCAAGCCTTGATAAAGCAAATATGGGTTCCAAAAGAAACCATAAGCTCTAACTTCAACGAACCCAAGATGGCTTGGGTACCAAAATCTAGTAAATAATTTTGCAAGTACATCAAGGATCCAATGGAATGAAAAGAGAAAAAATATTATGAATGGATGCCTTGGGAATAAAACTGGATGGACGATGATATTTGGTAAAATCTAAATTTTTCTCACATCATGCCATCATTGTTTAGTAAATATATTCTAATTTTTAACTAGCATAATTATTGAGTATGTTTGATTGATTTTGATGATTTTATTATTGTTTGAAGTGATCATACTCCATAAATTGAAAATTTGATGTATTGATCAAAACTAATATATCATGTTGATTATTCATTTTAAGCTTATTATTCTATTCTAAATTCAGCATGCTTGTTCAATTATTTGTATCATGCTATATTGATCTTCAATTATCTAAGAAACATAAATTGTTATGAGCTTGATTGTATATGAAACTATTTGGGTGCTAAACTTAAAAATTGAACAAATTTTGACATTCCCCCATAAGATTCTTAACTATTAGAATTTTTTAAAAATTGTATGACTTAAGTACTTGAAAATAAGGCATTCAATTAATACAAGATCAAGTACTTGAAGTGTTAATTTGAATTGTATCTTAGGTTAACCCCTAAGGATTTCAAAATTTCCCAGTTGAATTGAACTCATAGAGCCTTCATCTAGTTTTTTCTTGATTTAATCTTATCTTATTTGATTATCGAAACCCCCTAATTGATTAATTTTTGATTTTTCAAATTGATTCAAATATCTTTCTTGATTATTGATTTGATTGCATTTTCTTATCTTAAAAGAGACCTTTTTATGAATATTCATACTTTAATATGATTGAATGATTTTGAAAATTGAATTTGAGAAATGGTCTTCTTAAGTCTTTTGAAGTTGATATCAAGCAAAATGTATCAAGAAAGTTGTCACTTATCTTTAAAGCTAAACTTTTAAAGAGAACTTCAGTTAAAAATAATTGGTATCAAATAGATTGCTATTTGCCATGTATTTGATTGACTTATCTTTCGACAAAAAGAGAAGAATATTTTTGTTTCAAATCTGATTTTGCATAGCTACATTTTGATATGATATCATTTGAAGCAATTCAAAAATACATACCTTTTCTGGACCTATAATTGCTTGATTTTTTTTAAGAAAAGGAATAGATGATATTTTGAAGAATAACTTAAATCTCTTTATGGTGTATCTGAAGGAAAAATTCTGATTTTCTGGTTCAGATTCGTTCAGATCTGATTGGATCAAGAGAGATATTTCAAAAATTTTTCTTATAAATCTAGATCAGATCTGAGATATTTTAGATCTAATTTTATAAATCTAATAAATAAAAATAAAAATAAATTAAATCTAATTTAATTTATACCTTGATGTTGGGTAATCAAATTATCCTTTGATGATCCTACTGTTTGCCTGAGATTTTGGATCTAGCCATGCAAGCGCCTGGCCTCTATCGGTATCCACTCAGACTGGATCTAGAGATCTTCTCCTTCTTTATGATCTCTTTAAATATCAGATTTGGATATGATTTAGAGGATCTTCAAAATTTCTTTCAAAGATCTGCAGTCGTCTCTGCAGCAGTGCTGCCTTCTTTCTTTCTCGTCACCTTTCTTTTGCCTGGATCGCACCAAACTGGAGCCTAAAATTTCTTGGGTGTGGAGAGGAGGGAGAGGACTAGAAGTTGGCATGGAGGAGGAAGAGAGGCAGCCTTGGGGCATGGGCTAAGAGAGAACTCTATGAAAGTTAGGCGCAGATAGGGTTTATATAGACCTTACTGCGCCATGCAGTGCCACATCATCTCGACCAATCAGATTGCTTCGTGCAATCAGATCTAAATCTAATTGATGGGATGACATCACCTGATCCAATCAGATGAGTGCCCTCTTAATTCATCCTTAGATAGCGCCTAAGATTGGTCAAAGTCTATTCATAGGCGCCGCCTAAGTAGAATCCAAGAAGCAACCTGGAGTCCTATCTGTATGGGACTCCAGGCGTCCCTATCCATGGGCGCATGCCTTCCTAGGCATGCACCCCCTTCTTTCAAATTTCTAGCAAGGGGACAAGTCCCTATCTACTCTCCTATGGGTGCATGACACATGGGCAGATGTCTAAATATCAAAGGTCAATGTTTGACCAAAGTCAAAAGACAAGAATTAGTAGGTGACGAAAATGGTAGGTGTTGTCTCAAATTTATCTCATAAATTAAGACAACCCATTTCTGACCTAGACAAGCTCCAGTCAGATCAAGTAAAGGTACCTGAGTGAGCACAAACATATTTGGCTTAGTCGAGACAACTTTTAATGATAATAGAAGGAGAATGTTAGGCTCAATCATGTGCTAGCACGATTTCTTTGAACCTAATTGAATCTTATTCAAATCAATTGAACTGGATAGTTCAATTGATGATATCCAGATCCAAACCCTTATTTGTGTGATCCAGTTAGGTTCAGTTCTGTATGGTAATGGGATATGTCATGATCTCTATCATCGACATCATCAAAACTTCTTTCGATGGATCAGAACTCTTCTGATTCAGACAACTAGAATGATCGATCATCTAAATCATTCTAATTGCTCCCAAAATCCATCAGTGACACCTAGCAGTATATGGTGGCAACCCATCAAAACTGAAAATGAAACCTCTCAATGTAGCTACTGTGTGATTAAGTTCTTCTATCTTGAGCCCGATCAGATTAGGGTTAAGGTGAACTCGTCAAACCCTAATTTCTATCATATGATTTAATCATTCGATTCAAGTCCGATGTGAAAATCTTAATAGAAACTCTTTCTATTATTTTACTCTGCCATGGCCATGGGCTTATGGACTTGATTCTCATGATCATCATAGGGCTGCTCCTCATCCACCGAGGTAGATAGATTCCTCTTGGTGCAATCCAATTCCTACAATGAACATGCTATAGCCAACATACACCTCAGGATTTCGAATGGCTAGGAGATCGAGTCATGGTGTAGTCAAACTATAACACCCTCAAGGTGAACTATCGATGCACCTCAGGTCAAAGAACCAGACACACCACTGCAGCTTCGAGTCAGTCATCGATGAGAAGGTAGACTTCCTTATGACTGCTCGAGGTGGTCACGCTCAGTGCCCTCATTCTCTAATGAGTACCTGTACTCTCGCTCTGGTGTCTCTACACCATAGACTCAAGACTCATCTACTATAAAAAAATGATTGTACACCAACCTTTCAGGATCAATCACCATCCTCATGATGATCCTACGGTCGGAAGCATTTTATGAGTTAATAATGAAAATTCATGTCTTAAATTTTCAACTCTTGAAAATATGAATTATCATTATCCATTAACTCAAGGAATGTATCACAGACACTAAATACACATTTATGATAGAAAATAATTTATTTTATTATTTATAGTCAAAATTATAATTTTGCCCCTTAGAAGTGTATTACAAGTGTCAGCCAATTCTGGCTTCTAGGGCACACATATCTAACAAACTCCCACTTGACCTAAAGCCAATTGGCTACAAATCTAAGTCCATCTTCTCAAGGTGGGCTTCGATCTTCTGCTGGCCCAATGGCTTTTGTAAGTGGATCCACTGCATTGTCTGTGGAGTCGACTCTCTTGACCTCGACGTAATCCTTCTCGAGGTAATCATGGATGAGGTGGTATCGCCGCTCGATGTGCTTGGATTTCTGATGAGACCTCGGCTCCTTAGCAAGGGCTATGGCACCATTATTGTCATAGTATAGAGGAATGGCATCTGATGGCATCACTTCCAATTTCTACGGCAAACTTCTTATACCAGAATGCCTCCTTCGCAGCTTCTGATGCAGCGATGTATTCTGCTTCCATGGTGGAATCTGCTATCATAGTTTGCTTGGAAACTCTTTCAACTGACAGCACCACCATTACACACAAACAGACTCCCAGATGTCGACTTTCGATCATCTATATCGGACATAAAATTCCGAGTCTGTATATCCCTGGACTTGGAGTTCTCCATTACCAAAGACCAACAACATATCCTTAGTTCTTCTCAAGTACTTAAGGATACATTTCACAGAAGTCCAGTGTTCTTCACCTGGATTCGACTGATATCTGCTCGTGACACTCACAGCATGGGCTATATCAGGTCGTGTACATAACATGGCATACATGAGGCTCCCTATTGCTGAAGCATAAGGGATCTTGCTCATGCATTCTATTTCCTCAGGTGTGCTAGGGCACATTTTCTTGGAAAGATGAATGCCATGTCTGAAGGGTACTAATCCCCTCTTAGAGTTTTCCATGCTAAACCTCTTTAGCACTTCCTCTATGTACATCTTCTGTGAAAGTCCTAGCATCCTATTCGGTCTATCTCTATAGACCTTAATTCCTAGAATAAAGGATGCTTCTCCTAGGTCTTTCATGGAGAATTCTTTGGATAACCATATTTTAACTATGGTCAACATGGGAATATCATTCCCAATAAGGAGGATATCATCCACGTACAATACGAGGAAAGACAACAGCGCTCCCACTGACCTTTTTGAAGACATACATGGCTTCCTCCTCATTTTTGATGAAATCCAAATAATTTGATCACATCATTAAAATGAGTATTCCAGCTCCGAGATGCTTGCTTAAGTCCATATATGGACCTTTGCAGCTTGCATACCTTATGATCAGCATCACTGGATGTGAAACCTAGCGGCTGTTCCATATAGATATCTTCCTCAAGATATCCATTTAAGAATGCCATTTTCACATCCATTTGCCATATTTCATAATCGAAATAGGCTGCAACAGCAAGCAATGTGCGGATGGATTTTAGCATAGCTACTGACGAAAAGGTATCCTGATAGTCAATGCCTTCGCACTGACTATAATCCTTTTGCCACTAATCTAGCTTTGAATGTCTCCACATTTCCATCTGCACCAATCTTTCTCTTGTAGATCCATTTACACCCAATAGGTACTATACCTTCTGGTGGATCTACCAAGGTCCAGACTTGGTTTGAGTGCATCGAGTCAATTTCTGACTTCATTGCCTCTAACCATTTCTCAGGAGTCGATATCTGATATCGCCTCGTTATAGGTTTTGGGATCATCACCATGAACCCCATTACCTACGAGGAAATATTTCCTCTATTTTCTCTAAAATAGTACCTAAGTACCTCTCAGGGGGATGAAAAATTCTTTTTCGATCTACGAGGTGGAGGAGGTAGTGATTGTATTGGCTCAACCTGATTTGGTTCCATTTGGTCCTTAGCTCGTTGCTCTTGTGAGACTTTCTCATCGAGCTTGATCTGCTTTCCAATGCCGCCATCTTGAATAAACTATTTTTCAAGAAAGATGGCATGTCGACTCACAATCACATTGTGATCTTCTGGAATGTAGAAATAATATCCTAATGACTCTTTAGGATATCCTATAAATCGAGCTCTAAAGGACCTAAAGTCTAACTTATCCGCTTGTTGTCTTTTGACATGAGCCGGACAACCCCAAATTCTGAGATGACTCAGACTTGGTTTCTTACCATGCCATATCTCATACGGTGTGGTAGGAATGGTTTTAGAAGGAACCCTATTCAGTAAATATATTGCAGTTAACAAAGAGTGTCCCAAAGAAAATCAGGGAAGGTCTATGAAGCTCATCATGGATCGAACCATATCTAATAGGATCCGATTCCTCCATTCTGAAATTCCGTTGAGTTGAGGTGTTTCAGGTGGAATCCATTGAGAGACTATGCCATTTTTCTTGAGATAGTCAAAAAATTCTCAACTAAGGTATTCACCTTCTCGATCTGATTGAAGAATCTTAATGGATTTTTCTAGTTTATTTTTTCTACTTCATGTCTGAATTCTTTGAACTTTTCAAAAGCTTCAGACTTGTGTCTCATAAGATACACATATCCCATACCTAGATAAATCATCGATAAAGATAATGAAGTAGATAAAATTGCCTCTAGTCGGCACATCAAATGGGCCGCACACATCAGTATGTACTAGGGCAAGAAGATCCGTGGCCCTTTCCCCATGTCCTACAAAAGAAAGTTTAGTCATTTTGCCATTAAGACAAGATTCACAAATTGGATATGACTCGGAAGTCAATGGACTCAATAGCCCAATTTTCTTCAATTTGTTAACCCTATCTTCTGCTATATGACCTAGTCTTAGGTGCCATATCGTTTGGACTATCCCTAGGTCGTTTCATGGCATTCACATTTTGCTCAATATTAAAAAATAGATACATCAATATGTAACTGATAAAGACCGTTAATAAGAAAATCACTTGCAATTTTATTTTTTTCATAAAGAATGTTACAATGGTCCTTAAGAAAACTAATTACATAGCCTTCTAGTGCTAGGCATGAAATAGAAATCAAATTCCTGCTTGCTGCAGGCACATAATAACAATCTTTTAAAACTAAGTCTAAACCAGATGGTAGTCGAAGAGGATATGTTTTCACCACCATGGCAGCAACTATTGCTCTACTTCCGACACGTAGGATCATCTCGCCATCCCTTAGCCTCCTGCTATCCTCAAGACCTTGCATGGAAGTGCACAAATAAGCACTAGAACTAGAGTCAAGCATCCAACTGGATGCAGAAGAAATCATAAGGTTAGACTCAATAACGAGCATACCTCCAGAAGGACCTACTCCTTCTTATTCTTCAGGGTGGCCAGGTAAGTAGGGTAGTTTCACATTTAGTAGCCGTTATTGTTGCAATGGAAATACTTTCCTTTATCAGCGGTCTTCTTCTTCAGCTCTGCCTTTTTCTTCTTTCTTTTTTCCACCTTCTGCTTTTTCACAGACTTCTTCTTCTTTCCAAAAGACTTTCTCTTAGGAAGAAGTCCATTCCATAGCAAGCACTGAGCCTTTAGAACCTTTCATAGAAAGCTCAGCAGTAACCAGCATATTCATAAGTTCGGCCAGAAAATTTTGAAGTTTATGCATATGGTAGTTCATGATGAACTGCCCATATGCATCAGTCAAGGATTGCAGAATTATATCATTCTGTAGATCCAGGTCCAACTTCACTCTGAGCTTCTCAAGCTCTTTCCAAGTTCTTGATCATCATCAGATAATGATCTTGGACTGACTGTCCATCATGCATTTTAGCCTTGAAAAATCATTTAGTGACTTGATACTTGGCTGTGCGACTCTGTTCACCAAACATCTCTTATAGGTGAGCCAACATTTGGTGGGCAGTCCTGATATCTTCATGTTGGCACTGAAGCTCATCAGACATCGAGCCCAACATGTAATATCTGGCCTTGTTATCTTCGTCCGTCCACTTATCAAGAGATGCTCTCTATTCGATGGATGGACGAGTTGGTAAGGTGGAAGGATCCTAATCCAACATATGAGTTAAATTCTCAAAATTCAAAATAATTTTAAAGTTTTAGAGCCAATCCTTGTAATAAGATTCGATCAGTCTATGGGTGTCTAGGATACGTGCTAGTGGGTTGGACACAGACATTTTTTTATAGAGAGTCAAAGTTTCTAGTTAGATATTATAATTAAGACTTGACTAATTTATTTAGAAATTTTATTTTTAAATAAATTAGCTTCCACTATTTTTTTGAATCCCTACACTTCCTCTGTAGAGATGTGAAAAATCTCCATGATTAATGATTTCTAGTGGATGGTGCGATCCCACCAACTGACTCATCACCTCACCTAATAGTTATTGGTGATGGGTTAGCCAATGAGTGAACAACTCTTGTTCAATGATTCTCTAATCATGGTGCACCCAAACTTGGTCTCTAATTCATGAATCTCATCCATGTCCGAAATATTGATCCACTCCTTAGTTAAGTCAGACCCACCATTTGCATAGATTGGATTTCTAATTGAGTCTCTCACCGTATCCAAAATATTGAGCCCAATCCATCCTCCAGCCCATAGCATCCAATGCCTAATAGACATGGTTGCATCTTTCCAGTGCAACTGAACCACTATAACCAGTCGAGAATAATCAACCCCGAAAAGGCCCGCACATCTACAATGGTGGAAGACCTTAGACTTAATCTTTTCTTAGAAGATTTGATTTAGGTCTCATTAAACTAGACTTGACATAGTCATAACCATTATGACTAACCTAGTGGCATGGGTTAGCTCGGATTATTGACCACCTCAGATCAGAACTGAGCCAACAAATATGGCCAGGTAAGTGAGACCGATGGAAGGGATATGCCATTAACTCGATAAGAATGCATTCGAGTCGAGTAGCTTCCAATTAAAAACAGTCGATCGTATCTGCCAAACTTACCTTAGACACCAAAATTGTTGAGCCAGAATCCAATCGAATTAGCCTACAATCCAGACTCTAACCACTGAGCCTAATTAGGTCTTAGCTTGATCGATCACTCACGTGACTCGATCTTGACCCAGACTTAATCCTATTAGGCTGGTCAATTTAAGCACTGTTGATCCCATCTAACCAACTCTTGATTCGGTTTGATCAACCGCTTAGACCTAATTGAGCTACCCAAGCCCGAACCCAATATTTATGAATATATCTTAGATCTAAAATTCTTAATTTTAGATCTAATTAATATTTTATAATCTTAATTCTTAATTAAGTTTAGGATTCATAAATAAAATATGTATAATTAAATCCTAGGGTTTCAGGATCTAGGGTTTTGCAGAAAAGTAAGTTTTGATTTTCTGATTAAGGACGAACGCGCAGCACCCCTACACATCATAAGAACACCCCATCGAATGGGAGGAGAGGGCATTTAAATCCTACTTTGTTCTTATGATCGGACGGCCAAGGAGAACGCCTTAATCAAAAATATAAAAACTACAAAACTAGTTAGATCTACATCATATATCTCATATACAAAAATTGATCTAACTATAAACATATTTTGCATACATCTCATGTATCATATCATGCATATTTTTCAGATCTAAATTATCTCATAATTATCTAAAAAATTAAATTTAAATTGATCACATCAAAATAAAATTCTAATCTAGATAATTATGTAGAACTATTCTACAACTAGTCTAAACATGCATTCATCATATCTCATATGATCCAAAAATTAAATAATTTTATTTTTTATTTTTTAGATCTTATTATAATAATTATAATATAAAAAAATAATAAATAAATAAATCTAAAATATAACTTAATCAAATTAAATTATGAACATGCAAGACTATGTATAGAACAGTTCTATTATGCATCTTGTAAAACTTAGATCTAAATTATTTACTTTTAATTTTTTTAATTTTATATCTAATCACATCTCATGTGACATCTAAAATCTTCTATTTAATAGATCAAAAATAAATTTAAAATTAGATCTAAATAATTTTTAGAACCTGGCTCTGATACTAGTTGAAGAAAAATCTTAATTTTTTGGTTCAGGTTCGTTCAGATCTGATTGGATCAAGAGAGATATTTTAAAAAATTTTCTTATAAATCTAGATAAAATATAAGATATTTTAGATCTAATTTTATAGATTTAATAAATAAAAATAAAAATAAATTAAATTTAATTTAATTTATATCTTGATGTTGGGTAATCAGATTATCCTTTGATGATCCTGTTGTTTGTCTGAGGTTTTGGATCTAGCCATGCAAGCACCTGGTCTCTACCGATATTCACTCAGGCTAGATCTGGAGATCTTCTTCTTCTTTATCAACTCTTCAGATATCAAATCTAGATCTAATTTGGAGGATCTTCAAAACTCCTTTCGAAAATCTACAGTCATCTTTGCAGAAGTGCTGCCTTCTTTTTTTCTTGTCACCTTTCTTTTGCCTGGATCGCATCAAACTAGAGCCCAAAATTTCTTGAGCATGGAGAGGAGAGAGAGGATCAAAAGTTGGCATGGAGGAGGGAGAGGGGCAGCCTTGGAGCATGAGCTAAGAGAGAACTCTATGAAAGTTAGGTGTAGATAGGGTTTATGTAGACCCTACTGCGCCATGTAGTGCCACATCATCCCGGACAATCACATTGCTTCATGCAATCATATTTAAATATGATTGGTAGGATGACATCACCTAATCCAATCAGATGAGAGCCCCCTCAATTCATCCTTAGATGGTGCCTAAGACTGGTCAAAGTCTATTCCTAGGCGCCACCTAAGTAGAATCCAAGAAGCAACTCTAGGTGTCCCTATCCATGGGTGCACACCTCCCTATGCATGCACCCCCTCCTTTCCAATTTCTAGCAAGGGGATAAGCTCCTATCTACTCTACTATGGGTGCATGATATATGGATAGATGTCTAAATGTCAAAGGTCAATATTTGACCAAAGTCAAAAGATAAGAATTAGCAGGTGACAGAAAATGGTAGGTGTTGTCTCAAATTTATCTCATAAATTAAGATAACCCATTTTTGATCCGGAAAAGCTCCAGTTAGATCAAGTAAAGATATTTGAGTGAGCACAAATATATTTGGCTTAGTCGAGATAACTTTTAATGATAGTAGAAGGAGAACGTTAGGCTCAATCATGTGCTAGCACTATTTTCTTGAACCTAATTAAATCTTATTCAAATCAATTGAACTGGATTAGTCCAATTGATGATATCCAGATCCAAATCTTTATTTATGTGATCCAGTTAGATTCAGTTCTATATGGTAATGGGATATGTCGTGATCTCTATCATCGACATCATCGAAACTTCTTTCGATGGATCAGAATTCTTCTGATTCAGACAACTAGAATGATCGATCATCTAAATCATTCTAATTGCTCTCAAAATCTATCAGTGATACCTAGCAGTATATGGTGGCAATCCATCAAAATTAAAAATGAACCTCTCGATGCAGCTACCTGTGTGATTAAGTTCTTCTATCTTGAGCCCCGATCAGATTAGGGTTAAGGTGAACTCATCAAACCCTAATTTTTGTCATATGATTTAATCATTCGATTCAAGTCCGATGTGAAAATCTTAATAAAAATTCTTTCTATTATTTCACTCTACCATGGCCATGGGCTTATGGACTTGATTCTCATGATCCTCATAAGGCTTCTCCTTATCCACCGAGGTAGATAGATTCTCTTTTGGTGCAATCTAATTCCTACAATGAACATGCTATAGCCAACATACATCTCAGAATTTTGAATGGTTAGGAGATCGAGTCATGGTGTAGTCAAACTATAACACCCTCAAGGTGAACTATCGATGCACCTCAAGTCAAAGAATCAGACACACCACTGCAGTTTTGAGTCAATTATCAACGAAAAGATAGACTTCCTTATGACTGCTTGAGGTGGTCACGCTCACTGCCCTCGTTCTCTAACGAGTATCTGTACTCTTGCTCCGATGTCTCTACATCGTAGACTCAAGACTCATCTACTATAAAGAAGCGATTGTACACCAACCTTCTAGATCAATCACCATCCTCATGATGATCCTACGGTCGGGAGCATTTTATGAGTTAATAATAAAAATTCGTGTCTTAGATTTTGAACTCTTGAAAATATGAATTATCATTACCATTAACTCAAGGGATGTATCACAGACACTAAATATACATTTATGATAGAAAATAATCTATTTTATTATTTATAATCAAAATTATAATTTTATCCCTAGAAGTGTATTACACGTGTCAGCCAATTTTGGCTTCTAGGGCACACATATCTAACAATATCTTGACTGATTTGAAAATATTAATTCAAATTGATTTATTTGAATTAATTCATCTTTATCAATTCAAAACTAAAATCATTGGTATCAAGCTAAATTTATAAATTAATCTTTTAAATGGTATTGAACTATTAAAAAATCATGATTTGATCTAAATTTTAGTTTAATTGGTATCAAGAAGTTTCTTTCTAAGAAAATTTTCACTCTTGGTATTATTAGTATCATTCTTGTCTTGCATTTTATTATATTATTTTTTGACAAAAGAATTGGATATAATATCTTAAATCTATTTTATATTGATATACTCTTGATATGATATCTTTTGAGATAAATTCAAAAAATCTCATACATTTTTTTGAACTTAATTAAGTGAATATTTTGTTTGATTAATGCTTATTTCACTCAATTGATGCTTATATTTTTAAATTTTATTTAATTTTAAAATAGCTTTATTTGCTAAATAAAGAGGAGAAAATATTAAAGAAGAAATGATCAATTATTTGAAAAGGGCTTTGAAATTAAAAATATCTTTTAAATTTAGAAAATCTAAATTTAGTAGTTAAATTCATGTTTAATCTACTTGATTTGAAAAAAAAAGAGAGAGAAAAATTAAAAAATAAATTTATCCAGCATTAATTATGAAAAATAAGGGGAGTGATATTATCTAGCTTTGATTGAAAATTCTAATTAGCTTATATTAAGATGAATGAACATTGATTTTATTATACTTTTGAGCCTTAATATGATGATTCCATTTGATCTATATGCTTTTGATTTGATTGTCAAATCATTTTTGAAAACTATTTAGAGTGAAAAAAAATTTGAGACATATTCTTACTCTAAACAAATTGATTTTGATACATTCTTATAATTTTGAAGCTCATTTATAAATATAATATTAAACTTTTCATGTGCCAATCTTTTAAACTTGATTGGTGTGATCATTCTTAGCAAATAATTAGAGTTAAATTGAATTTATAGCATATTTCTTCTCAAAAATAAATTTTTAAATTTTATTTTGAAACTCAATTGAAAACTCAAATTTAATCCTAAATTTTTGATGTGCAGTGTAAAATTCTTATGAATAATTAGTATTAAAGTAATTTTTACTCAAAGCAATGAATTTGAAAATGTGACTATATTTTGCTTTAATTTTATTTATTTTACTTTGCTCAATACATTCTCGATATATCTTTTTTTCGAACTTAATTGATTGAAATTTTTTAAAAAAAGAAAAAATTGAATATTAAAGTATATACTATGCTTGATTTATATTTATTCCTCTTAAAGCCTAAAAGTACATATTTAAAAATCTGATTAAAGAGTATATTCATTAAAAAAATATATATATGATATTTAAATTTAAATTAATTTTTAAAATTAAAATAAATATTTAAAACTTATTTTGAGTCAAAGGATAAATTTTTGAAAGAAAGATGATTCATTTAAATTAATTTTATGAATTTAATATATCTCTCAATTTAATGTTTTAATGTTGATTTTGATGACTTCTTATTTCTTTCCATGAGCTTTTTGATGTTGTCAAAAAGAGGAAAAAGTATGTTGAGCATATAAAATATGTATGTACTAATGATGTGCAATAAATTAAAGACTCATTAAGAATTCTTTCATGAAGTTTAATTTATTATTCTTATCTTGATTCACATTAGTTTCTTTAACATATACTCAAAGTTTTGCCATTATCAAAAAGGAGGAGATTGTTGATCCCATGATTAATTTTGATGATTACCAAATCTTGAGTTTATTATGTATCTAATCATGTATCTCAATAATGCATGTCAGATTTTTCAAGTATCTAAAATAAAAAATTTATCTCAAGAATAAATCTTCTCAAGATGCCATGTCAAAATATTTAAAAGATCAAATTCACACATATTTGGATGGCTTGGTATGAAGAAAGTATGATTGGGAGAAGAGAAATTAAAATTGAAGGAAGCAATCTTGTTTAGAAGAGTTTGAGGCTAAGAAATTCAAGTTTGGAAGATCAAACATTGAAGAAAAATGAAGCCAAAAATTTTAAAGACCTCTCCTGAAAATTTAAAAGCTTCTCCAAGCTGTTTGACACTCCTGTACACTACCCTGGCACAGGCTTGAGATCTCTCCAAAATTGGGCGAGACCTCTCCATTTCAGAAAATAGAAATCTTATTTTTATGTTCTGAGATCGAGAGCTCTCGAAAATTCTTAAGAGCTCTCGTTGTGAAATTGAGATATCTCGAAAATTTTGAGAGCTCTCACTGAAAAATCGAAAGCTCTCACAGAAAAATTGAGAGCTCTTCAAATTTACGACAGCCTTCAACAAAATTTTTTTTGCAAGTTTTCCAATGGCTAGTTTTCACTTCCAACGGTAATTTTAGTGCTTCCAACGGCTAGAAATCTCTCTTCAACTATCTCTAAAGGTATTTAAAGGTGGAGAATCAATTGAAAAATAGGATTAAGGGATTTAGAGAGAGAAATCATTTTCTAAACCTAAGGGATTCTATTGTGCATCAATAAAAGAGAAAAAAAGAGGGATTTTGCAATAATTTCAAAGGACATTCAAGAGCTATCTTCTAGAACTTCTCAAGCATCCTCTTAAGCCTCAAAGAAGAGTCTCCAAGTTTCAAAAAAGCCAATTATTCAACCTCTTCTTCGTGCTCAAAGAGTTTCAATTCTATTTTTTATTTTTATGCTGAAATTCTTATATTATATTTTTATTTTTTTTAAAGTTTTTTTGAAGAAAAGAAACTTGGGGATTAGGCTCGTCCAAGTCCAAAATTAGATATTATAGATTTTGGTTGGTGAGCTAAAAAAACCAACTAGATTGTTAGTGAATCCGAAAAACTAATGGTGTTAGATTTTGGTTGATGCTCCTGTGAAAACTAACTAGGTTTATTTGTGAGCTTGAAAAATAAACACACTATAATCAAGGATGGATTATAGTAAAAATCTCAAGAAAAGTTTGAAAAGTGGACGTAGGTGCGGGTTGCACCGAACTACTATAAATCATGGTGTTTTTATGTTTGTGCTTTTCTCTTCTATTCCTTTACATTCTTTGCATGCTTTTAATTCTTGCTTTACTTTTATAATTTGGTTTTGCTATCTTAATTCTGCTACTATACTATTGCTCACATTCCATGATCACTAAAGATAGTATAAATTAAAGCACACCTTGTTTAGAAAGTAAATTTGGTTAAATTTTTTAAAAACCCAATTCACCCTCCCTCTTGGTTTGCAACCTCTAGGCAACAGATGTGATTCATGGTCCTTGGTTTGAGCCAAGGCACTCTTTGCCATTGGAGCCATGTCAGGTGGGGTTCAAGGGAATTTGGTTGAGGAGGTCATCGGATGTAGCCTTCGGGACATTTTGAATTGGAGGTAGGGTGATCTTCCTAGGAATTCATGGTGCGATGTGTCACTTCATGATTTGGGCCACTTTTATTAGGAATGGAGCCTGAGAGGTCGCGAGGTGGTTCTCCCAAGAGAATAAATTTGGGTGTTAACTCATAGTTCCGCATGGGCTTGTCGCGTGATAGTTCGTGATGGATTCCAAAGCATCCTTTGTGAATCATCCCTTGGACTCGAAGGGCTAGGGAATCAATGGCAGCCATCATTTCAAAGTTGGCTCAATTTGGTGGTTTGATGGGTGAATCCTCATTGTTTAGGATGTCTATAAATAGACTGTCCATGGGGCAGGATTCTACCATCAGTGTGGATCATCCCTTTTTGTCATTTGGTAGCCATGAAGCCTTCTCCAAAATCTATCAAGCAGGTGGTGAATGAGAAGATGGCGGTGGCTCACGTGGAGTCCCCTTCCAAGAGGACCAGTAGCCCTGAGCCTGGTCCAGTCACCCATGCTCTAGCGACATCCCAAGCACCACCGCTATTGGTAGGGGATTTACCTTCCCTTGTGGTGTTCAGAGTTAATCCTCCCTTGCCTAGAAGTGGCAGGGATTTCTCTAGCTCCTCCCTGTAGATCCCGGCCATGGTTTAGGACTATTGTGTAGGAGAGTTCAAGTCCTTAGTGGCCTTTAGGGAGGAGGTTATCGATATCTCCACCTCTGCATATATCCAAAGCTTTGAGAACTGCAAGGTCTATCTGAAGCACATAGTTCCAAAGCTAGACCTTCGACATCTCTGCCCCGATAATAATGATAACAAAGTTGGGGCATTTTCATTAGATGAGGATTAAGTCCTCTACTTTTTGTAGTTGGTGTTCCATTTGCAGCACCTATAAATAAATAATATTAAATAAATAAAATTGACTTTTATTTATCTTGTGTTTGGATGTTTTATGTGAGTGTTCATCTAGCTTGTTTACGGTTGTGCCATAGACATTAAAATTTGGATGAACTTTCAGCTTTGGGCTGCTTCCAAATACCATTTGACACTATTGTATCATAGGCATTTTTAGAATTTAGTCAAATTTCTAGTTTCAGATTATGCCCAAATGCTATCAGGCATTGTGATTCTATCCAACAAATGTTCCTGGGGTCTTGTCGATGAAGTTCTTGGCCGTATTTTTTGGCAAGCCTCGATCGAGTTTTGTCCTCGGTATTTATCATCGGATTCTTTCCGAGGACCTTGCTCGAAGACATTGACCTACAGGTGTCAATTTGTGGAGATCCTAACTTGGGTCAAGATATCTTTTGAGACTTGATGCAATGCCGATCAGTTATTTCGGAGCCTTTAGCTGTGGCCGAGATATCTCTGAAAGAATGGGAGCCCCAGACTTGAGTTTGGATAACTCCTAGCCAACATTCTATCAACCATTGTTCGAAGGTCTCAACCTCAGCCAAGATATCTTTAAGGGGTCGGTCTACCAATCCAATCATCAAGGTTCAAACTTTCATCCAAATATCCTAAAATCATTGTCGGCCCCTAGCTGATTTATGCCATTAGAGGTCTCGACCAGAGCTAAGATATCTTTGAAATATCAGTTGCTGATAGATCGTATCCCTAGGACTATTTAATGCTTGGTATTTTCCACTGGTGATGGCCTATAAGGAAAGAGGTCTATCCCTTCAACTTTCAAGGGCATAGTCTGCTATCCCTCTCATATGACGACACCTATCGCATTATGAGAGAGCGGAATGGGTGACGCCAGGCTTGTAATCTCTATAAAAAGGTATCTTGAGTGCTGAAAGTTGCCATCCATTGCCTCTCAGCTATGTCATGGTGGTGCCACTTGGTTCGTCATCACGAGATTGTCGACATTTTTCTCTAGTTAAATGGATCCTCACCTGCCTCTGAACAGTTGGAAGATGCCTCCATTTGGGAGGACATGGTGCCAAGGAGCCCACTTTGGCATGGAAGCTATTTGGAAATGTTGCCATGCCGGAGACGGAGTTAAAGTAGCAGGAGGAAGAGGCTGTTCAGGCTTCAGGCTTCCATGAAGAGGTCATGGACCTTTCAAGGAGTAGTTTCACCTCTGGGGCATTCGTGGCTTTGGTGCCTTCTTTGGAGGTCCATCATGAAGGCTAATGCGCTTCTGCTTAAGGTGGAGCTGTAGCACCAATGCCCTCGCATGGAGAGTTCTACAACTGATCATCAGGACTTACTTGAGCTATCCAATGGAGCTTTGCACCTACCTTGAGGGCCGCTCCACTTCAACAACGAACCTAAGCTTGCACTTTTTTCTTTCTTGTAGTCGGGCTTTGACCGATAAGTACTTGGTTTGTAATGTATTTGTACAGACATTATCAATAAAATGCTCCTTCATTCTATTTGATGATAGTGCCATGTCATTGTCTCTGTTTCATCTCCGTCCAAGAGTTTTATTTGGAGTGAATCTGAAGATACTCTGAGCCTCCACTTGACTTGTCCATGGATAAGATGCATCGAGTGCCCATGCAGGATCCTCAGAGGGTTAGCCCCTCTCCCCATCATCTTCGGCTTTTGCTTCAGATATGGGCCTTTACGACCTTCCACAAACTAATCCTGATGAGGATCCCTACTTGATAGTTTCAACAAGGGATAAATTATATGAAAAAGACTTTTATTATCATGGTAGGAACAGCTACATCTTATTGATAATACATTACGAGGTTGTCGAAATGTCATGTTCATGGGATCAGGGCACTGTCGAGGGTTTCCAATTGGTACACTCCAGGTCACAAGGCTTTCGTGACCTGATACAGACCCTCCCAATTCAGGGCCAACTTGCCTGCTTGGCTTGGATGCCTCAGCTCACCTCAGAACAAGGTCTCCAAATCAGAAGTTCTTGGATTTGACCCCGGCATTGTAATAATGGAAAACCTATTGCTGATACGATGCCATTCAGATGCGAGCCCTTTTCTTTCTCCTCAAGCAAATCTAAATTTGCCCAAAGTTAGCCAGGGTTCTCCTATTCACTGTAAAGCTAGGGCCTCCGATCTCTATGGGTATAGCTGCTTTGGCTCCAAAGATAAGGTTGAAGGGGGTTTCTTTAGTTACTGTCTGAGGAGTCATCCTGTATGCCCACCTCTACCTAGAGCCCCTTCATCTGGCCGAGCCAAATCTTCAGCCCTTGGAGGATCATGCAATTAGTTACTTTGGCTTTACCATTAGACTGTGGATGTACTACCAAAATGAGCCGATGGTCAATGTAGAGCTCCGAACATAAGTCTTTGAATCTCTGGTTGTCGAATTAGTGCCCGTAGTCCATGATGATGGCCTGAGAAAGCTTGAATTAGCAGATGGTTGACTTCCAAATGAAGTCCCAAAATTTTGCTGCCTTGATAATCTTGCATGCATGCTCTTCTTTTTATTGAGGGCACAGCCCTCTTCCTGTTGATGTGCTATCTAGCCCTCTTCGACCTGCATGCACTTGCAAGCTCAGGCTAGGAGGTCAGCATAGTCTCTCGAATACTTCTTATAGAGAGAAAAGATGAGGCACTCATTGCAAAGATCTTGCTTCAAAGTTGACATTACAATGGTTTCATTCTGGCCGCACACCTCTAATGTGGTTGCATTGAAGCGGGCCATATAGTTGTTAGGATTTGACGTCTCGAATTCAATCCACAGTAAAGGAGAATCAGTATTAGCATAGCAGTCAGGCTGACTCGGGTATGGATTTGAGCAGACTCTGGCTAAAATGGAGCCAGCTCAGATCATAGTTGAGTTGGCCCTCTCAGGTAGATGGTCCAAGCCAGTCCTCTCAAACAAACAGAAAGTAGGTGTTCAAGTGAGATGCAGTCGAGCTAGCTCGACCTCTGATAGAGTCGACTCGACGGAAGCTAATAGAACAAGATGAAATTTTTTGTTTGAACTTAGATTGTGATTAATCCATGGGATCTATGGGAGTTACGTGTGGACCATAGGATCCAATACCCATGGAGGACTGTGATCATGATCTAAAGACTAGACGATATTTCAAGACTCCATCAAAATTTTGTTCGACTTATATTAGGAGACAGAGCTATGTTAGGACTCTTACGAACTATTAAGAAGAAGATTCTCATCCTATTTAAAGGCCTGAGATACTGTGGAGTAAGGCATGGTGTGTGTGGCATAGTGTGGCATGAGTGGCAAGCAAAGGCATGTAGAGAGGCTCAAGCAGCCACTGAGAGGATCTTGGCAGAGTGTTGAGTATGTATAGCCCATAAGGGAGAGGCTAAGATGCTTGCAGGTAGCAATAGGTGCATAGCATCCAACGCGGAGGCTGTGAGGATAGAGCATCTTGTAGCCACTAAGGGTTTTCTTGAGGATTCTGAGAAAGCTTTTATGAGGATAGCTTTTGATTAAGAGAGATTTATGTACAACAAGTTGAGAGTGGGTGTTGTCCTCTTATACTTTTTTTTTTCTTTCATAATGAAGGTTTGCATGCCCCATGGAGGCGAGCTTTTAGGATGATTCACATACCTAGATATTATTTTTATTTTATTTTTTTTATTATAATAATCCGATACTAGATCCTTAATAAGTGGTATCAGAGCGAGTTGACATCATAATAATTGATATCAGAGCCAGATGGTATCAGAGCGTGGATTACAGCAGTGGTGATAAAGATTGAAGAATATGAAAAAGATAAGTACAATCAAGCTGGAGATCAATAGATTTGATGGAAAGAATAATTTCTTCTTATGGCAAGCAAGGATAAAGGATGTCCTCATCTAGCATGGATTGATCAATACTCTCTTGTATGAGAAGATGCTATCCACCATGGAGGTTAAGGATTGAAAGTGGATCCAGATGTAGATGGTAAGCACGATCCACTTGTATCTAGTGGATGATGTCATGATCCATGTACTTAGCGAGATTTTTTTGATGGCGCTATGGTTGAAGCTCGATAAGTTGTACATGGTAAAGTCACTCACCAATATGCTATTTCTTTAAAGGTAGTTCTACCAGCTATGGATGGATGAAGGTTAGCACGTGCAGGAGCATCTATCCAACTTTCAGAAGATCCTCACTGACCTTCTCAGCATTGGCAAAAAAGTTAAGGAGAAGACCAGGGTGTTGGTCTTGCTATCTTTGCTTTCACCCTCTTTTGAATCTCTGGTGACTGCTCTTCTTGTAGGCAAGAGCACCATCAAGATGAAAGAGGTGACTTCGATAATTTTTCAGAATGAGATTCTCAGGAGGGAGAACCTAGCTTCGAGCTCAGATGACAATAGTTCAGCTTTGAATGTTTTTAGAGGAGCAAGCAATAGAAAATGGAGTGGCAGAGGATTAAGAGGAGGATGATTCAGATCCAAGATGAGAGATCAAAGCAGAATCAGATGCTACCAGTGTGATGAGTTGGAGCATCGAGTCAAGGATTGCCCACAACTCAAGGATCGGATGAGGACTACTGTGGCGATGGCTAGTAGCAATACAAAAGATAGTAATGATGTCCTTCTGATTACTAATGAGGTATCTACTTCTTTCTCCTAGTGGATTATGATTTTTGCTTGTTTCCATCATGTATGTTGTAGAGAAGAGATGTTTGACTCCCTGGAGACCAGTGATATTATGTTCCTGCTAGATAGATTGAGCTGTGAGATCAAGGATAGTGGGATGGTCAGCATGAAGCTCCATGATGGAATAATGAAGAAGTTGGATGAGGTTTGATACATGTCCAGCTTTAAGAAGAATCTAATCTCATTGAGCAAATTGGATTCGATCAGCTTCAGATGGAAAGCTGATGGAGGAATCTTGAAGATTATGCATGGCAGTAGGATGGTGTTAAGAGGAAGAAAGTATGAAGAACATTACCTCATGGCATGGAGTCTAGTGAGAGGTTGAGCTCCAAGTGAAGATGGAACGGGCACGAGATGGGAGACTCGGAAAGACGACATGCGACGTTGTAAAGTGAAGTTTCTATTACCACTGGAGGCTACCTCAAGCAGGTCTCAGATTAGGAGGTTCATAGTCATTGATGGAGATGGGATCGAGCGATCTAGCTCGACTCTCATGTTTATCCATCCATGAGATAGTAGGTGATTGCCCCAGGGCATGGAGGCGAAAGGATCCAAAAGCTCTCAAAGTCAGGTGGAAGCCTAATGTCAAGTCGAGGTAGAGATTGTTAGGATTTGACATCTCAAATTTGATCCACTACAGAGTAAAATCAGTATCAGCACAGCAGTCAGACTGGCTCGAATATAGGTTCGAGCCAGCTCAAATTGAGATCAAGTTGGCTCGGACCGCAGTCGAGTCGGCCCTCTTAGGCAGATAGAAAGCAAATATTCGGACGAGATGCAATCGAGCCAGCTTGACCTCTGATAGAGTCGATTGGATGGAAGCTAACAAAATAGGATGGAGTTTTCTATTTGGACTCGAATTGAGATTAATCCAAGGGATCTATGCGAGTTGCATGTGGACAACAGGATCCAGCAGCCACGGAGGATTGTGGTCATAATCTGAAGACTGGGAGACATTCCGAGATTCCATCAAAATTCTATTCGACTCATATTAGGAGACAGAGCCCTGTTAGGACTCCTATGAATGTTGAGAAGAGGATTCTCATCCTATTTAAAGGCCTGAGATACTGTGAAGCAAGGTATGGCATGTATGGCATAGTGTGGCATGAGTGGCAAGCAGAGGCATGCAGAGAGGCTCAGGCAGCCACTTAGAGGAGCTTGGCAGAGCACTGAGTACGTACAGCCCATGAGAGAGAGGCTGAGGTGCTTGCAGGTAGCAACAGATGCATAGCATCCGGTGTGGAGGCTATGAGGGTAGAGCATCTTGTAGCTGTTAAGGGTCTCCTTGGAGATTCTGAGAGAGCTTTTGTGAGAGTAGCTTCTAGTTGAGAAAGATTTGTGTATAGCGAGTTAAGAGTAGGTATTCTTCTCTTGTACTTATTTTTATCTTTCATAGTGGAGCTTTGCATGCCTCATAGAGGCGAGCCTTTAGGCTGATCCATGTACTTGATTATTGTTCTTATTTTATTTTTTCTTTCTTCCTATCATAATAATCTGGTACTAGATCCTTAACAAGTGGTATCAGAGTGAGTTGATATCACAACAATAGTTGCACAAAGACTCTCCCTCTTCCTCGTAAAGGGAGAAGAGACTGTCCAAAGTCCTAGGTTGGACTCGGCTGTTGCCAATGTGAGCAACTAATTGGCATCCTTGTTGCTCAAAGGAGAAAATGGACCCCAGCTAGAACTCGGAGTAGTACATACATGCTGCCTTCTTTAAAGTGGTTGGGACGGCTAGATAGAGGAGGATATCTGAAGCACCTTGGAGCATCATGAGATCTTTGTAGACCTCCAGGTGGTCCAAAGGATTGGAAGAGCCATCGTATAGATCCGCTATAGGCATCTTGAACCGATTGGGATCAGCTCCTAGAGAATCAAGCGGGTGAAGGATGGTTGGGAACTAAAACTGAAAGTAGCTTCTTCATTCCTTCTGCCACCTATCTGGATTTGGCCCAACCTACACCCAATTTCATAGACCTTCTGCTCAAGGTCCTATCCGTGGCGAGATCTCTCAGGCTGAAAGGAGCGGCCCTCCATTGAGTCTCTACTAAAGGAGGTGGGAGATCTTCGATGGCATCCACCATGGACGTACTCATGTTCGAATGGCAATCACCGGCCTACTAGGGCTGACCAACGCACCCTACATGGAGGACACTCGAGGTCAAGAGACTGTGCCAGGATGGCACCATCAAGGGAGCGAGCTCAGGGGCTGTCGCTACTTTGCAACCTGATGCAGGTGCTGGATGGCATTAGTGAAGACTTGAACCTGATAGACCAAGTCGCCGAATTGTTGGGGGTCCACTACCATAGGCAACTGTATCTGCTCCACGAACCCATGAGAGGCAGACAGCTGAGTCACTCCACCTTAGCTTCTTTGGGTTGACTGTCGGTGAGAGGCGATGGAGCAATTTTGGTGAGGCATTCTCTTCTTTCCTCAAGGGATTGCTAATGCGACCCTTCCTCTAGAGCCAAACTATTACGTCAAGGCTCAGGATGCTGACGTGGCTACTGAGTAGGCACTGAAAGCTGGCAGAAGATGGAGCTTCGGAGACCTGCAAAAGAAAGTCCATACACTAGGTGGGGGGAGTTCTACAGTTAGGGACCCTCCAATGCCTAAGTTAGTAGAAGCTTGAGCATGATGGAGGAAAGGAGGAATAAGTTCTAAATAGCTTGGCTTAGCATAGTGTATCTCTTAGGGGTCCCCTTGTTTATCTCTTTATATAAGAGACAATCAAAGTTTGTTGCGCCCTAGCCTATAGGCTATCAGAATAGGTGGTATGGCCTCTTGATCGTGGAAATCTACTAGATGGATGCCTGCAAGTTTGTTAGTCATGAACATCTACCGAATGGGCACCTACTAGGTTGTTGGTCATGGGCTTCTGCTGGGCCCACATCTTGGAGGGTGTCAGAAGATTCGATGATAACCCATGTGGCCGGATGATTTGGCTGAGGTGTTGGATGGTGGAGCCTAATCCACCCACAAGAGGAGCCCAAGAACCAAGAAGCCCAGAAAAAGCCAAAGCCCAAAAAAAAAAAAAAAGAAAAAGAAAGGGGAAGGGGGCTTGGCAGTTAGTGCGGGCATGTGCGGCCCAGTGCGGGCATGCCCTGGCACATGCGGGCTAGCCATGACAGCCCATGTTGACAACACTAGGGGCATTTCCCCCTGGTTTCACATGGTCCACTAGACCAAAGAGCTGTTTCCCCGATGTTTCATGCGGTCAACAAGCATTTCGTGGACCAGATGCATGATCGGACGAGTCAGGGGTGCAGACGGGCTTGATCGAACGGTCAGGAATCAATTTGAGCTTGATTTGGACTAGGATATTTATTTTGGATGCGGTTTGATGCTCTGTTTTGGCCTTTAAAAGGCCTGTGGGCACCTAAGGCTTGGTAGAACGCGGCAGAATATAGAGAAGAATAGTAGAAGCTTTTCCAAAAGCAAAAAGGATGTTTTTCAAGAGAGAAAAAGAGAGAGGAAGAGAGAAAGAGAGAAAAGGCAAGGGTTCTTCTTGTAAGAAGATAGGGGTTCTTTTTGTATGCAATCTAAGAGATCACCAAGTGAGTGAATCATCTCTAGATGGGATTTTTTTCTTTCTGTTTAAGGCTACTCTTGCATCCAAAAGAGATAGAAAAAGAGTGATTCTTCTTTTATTTTTTATCTCTTGTAAACTTTTTAATTTTAGTGAAGATATTATTCTATGTGGTCGTGGACGTAGGAGCAAGAGACTCCGAACTATGTGAATTTTATATATTTAGACTTGTGAGATTTTATATTTTCTTCTTTTTTCTGTAATTATCATATCCACTATGCATTGCTCTAGAACACTCTGCCCAGCCGATCCTAACAACTAGTATCAGAGCAGTATCGGTTCGAAAGAAAGAGTGGGAGCGATGGCAGGCGATGAAGGAAAGATCAAGATCGATAAGTTTGATGAAAAAGGCTTCAGATTCTAGAAGATGTAAATCGAGGATTATCTGTATCAAAAGAGGCTCCATCTATCTCTTGAAGGAAAGAAGCCTGAAGACATATCACAAGCATATTGGGAATTGCTGGACTGCCAAGCTTTAGGAGTTATCAGACTGACGTTGGCTAGGAAGGTCGTGTTCAACATCCTGAAGGAAAAAATGATGGCTAATTTGATGAAGGCTCTGACCAACTTGTATACGAAGCTTTCGGCCTCCAACAAGGTATATTTTATGCATCGTCTATTTAATTTGAAGATGCTTGAAGGTGCATCTGTTGCTGATCAAATCAGTGAATTTAATTTGATTACTAGTCTATTAAACTCTGTTGATATTAGTTTTGAGGATGAGATTCGTGCTTTAATTCTACTATCTTTTTTGCCCGAGAGTTGGAGTGCCACTATGACCGCTGTAAGTAGTTCTTATGGATCAAGCGAATTAAAATTTGAAGAAGTCTGAAACCTAATTCCCAGTGAAGATATCAAGAGAAGAGAATCCAAAGAGAACTCTAGTTCTATCTTGCTTATTCAACAAGGAAGAAAAAGAATTACATACTCCAAACAGAAGAGCCAATCATGATCGAAAGGTAATAGCTATTGGTACAGTGACAAAAAAGGGCACATCAGGAAGAACTGTTGGGCAAGAAAGAAGAATAAAGATCAGAACGAGGAATTCATTAATGCAGCAATAGAGATAATGGCTGATGTCCTAGTCCTCAGCATGGATAGTCTGATGGAGTTTTGAATCCTGGACTCCGGAGCTTCGTTTCACTCTACCTCACAGAAAGTGTATGATAAATTACACTGCCAAAAATTTTGAAAAGGTTTATCTCAATGATGGTGAATCATTGGATATTATGGAAAAAGATGATGTGCATATAAAAATATTGAATCAGTCGGCATGGATACTCAAGAATGTTAGGCATATCCCAAGATTAAAAAGAAATCTGATTTCAGGAGGACAGTTGGATGCTGAAGGGTACACTATAATTTTTGTTGGTGGCTCTTAGAAGATCAGCAAAGGTGCTACAATGATAGCACGAGATAAAAGGCCGGATACCCTCTACATAACTAGTAGTATCATAGATTCGGTGATCAAAAAATTGGGATGGTTCATGGCCTCAATTGGCCTCCAAAATTAGTTGAGTAGAGATGCCGCATAGAATACTAACCTATTTTATGGAAGTTTATTTTTTTTATTTCAGATGGATGCATGTTTGAGTGTCTTAGTCTTCAAGTGGGAGAGTTGTTGGGTGGTGGAGTCTAATCCACCCACAAGAAGAGCCCAAGAACCAAAAAGCCTAGAGAAAGCCCAAAAAATGCCAAAGGCCATAAAAGAAAAGAAAGAAAAAAAAAAGGGAAGGAGGCCTAGCGGACTCCACCTGCAGGTTGGCACGGCCTAAGCACCAGCAGGCCTGGCAGCCCACATGGGCGTGCGTGGCCCGGCACAGGCATGTGGCCCAAGTGGGCATGCGCGGGCCAACCATCGTAGCCCATGCCAGCAACACCAGGGGCATTTCCCCTGGTTTCACATGGTCCACTGCACCAGAGAGCTATTTCCCCAGTGTTTCACATGGTCCATAAGCATTCTATGGATTGGATGCGCAATCGGACGGGCCAGGGGCACGGATGGTCTTGATCAGACCAAGAGTCAATTTAAGCTTGATTTGGATTGGGATATCCATTTTGGACATGATTTAAAGCTCTGTTCTGACCTTTAAAAGGCATGTGGGCATCGAGGCTTGGTAGAACGTGGTGGAATGCATAGAAGAGCAGCGAAAGCTTTTCCAAGAGAGAAAAGGGTATTTTACAAAAGAGAAAAGGAGAGAGAAAGAGAGAGAAGGCAATGATTATTTTTGTAAGAAGATAGGGTTCTTCTTATGTGCAATTTAAGAGATCACCAGGTGAGTGAATTATCTCTAGATTAGATTTTCTTCTTCTTATTTGAGGCTGCTCTTGCATCCAGAAGAGAGAAAAAAGAGTGATTCTTTTTTTTATTTTTTATCTCTTATAAACTTTCTAATTTTAGTAAAGATATTATTCTGTGTGGCCGTAGACGTAGGAGTAAGAAACTTTGAATCACATGAATTACCTATGTTTGGGCTTGTAAGATTTTATATTTTCTTCTTTCTTCTGCAATTACTGTATCTATTGTGCATTGCTCTGGAACACTGCCTAGCCGATCCTAACATGAGATCGGAGCACAGCCAAGGAATCATCGCAGCTATGTTGATTCCGAGTTCCATTGTGGGGACTTATCTATGTCATCAGTGAAGTTCCGACCTAAGGTTGGTAGAGTCTCGGCCTGAGACTGGTGATGTCTCGACCCGAAGGCTGGTAGGTGTCCCTGTGTAGGGCCAGACGAAAGTCAATGAGGCCGCTTCTTCCCCTCTTGTGGTATGGTTGCCTTACTAACGTTGTTGTTTTAGCCGTCAGGTATGCTTTGGAGGATGGACCTTGAGAATCATGGCTCGAACGGATTGACCCCATAATAATTATATATATATAAGTTAGGATGTTTTGAGACTGCTATAACAAGGGAGCTTTTCCTATTGTTGATTCTTTTTGTCCATAAAAGTGTTACATATATCATATTTGCATAATTAGACTATACGTTGGTATTGCATGTATTTGTTACATCCATGCAATATATTAACATATCAACAATGCTAGTATCGGTGATGGCAATATCCCTTGATGTATGCTTATGTTGGACTTTGGTAGGTGTTGGGGATAAATCCTGCTTCCACCGAAGTCCAGCTTGATGCTTAGCCTAATGCAACTGATAATCCCAGAGAAGCTTCGATTGAGAATTCTTCCTCTAGCGGCCGAACCCCTCAAGTGGTCGAACTCATTCAGTAGCTGAACTCATCCGATGGTCGAACTCCTTCTTCAGTCAAGTTTCTATAGGAGCTGAACTCCTTCTGGATCCCTTCTTCAGTTGGATTTCTTCAGGAGCCGAACTTCTTCTGGATCTCTCCTTCAGTCAAGTTTCTACAGGAGCTCCTTTCGAATCCCTCCTTCAGTTGAATTTCTCTAGGAGCCGAACTTCTTCCAAATCTCTCCTTCAGTTGAGTTTCTACAGGAGCCAAACTTCTTTCAGATCTCTTCTTTAGTCAAGTTTCTATAGGAGTCGAACTCCTTCCGGGCTCCTCCTTCAGTCAAATTTTTACAGGAGCCAAATTTTTTTCAGATCTATCCTTTTGTTGAATTTCTTCAGGAGCCAAACTCCTTCCGAATCTCTCCTTCAGTCGAGTTTCTATAGGAGCTGAACTCCTTCCGGACTTCTCCTTCGGTCGGTTAACTCCAGGAGCTGAACTCCTTCCGAATCCCTCCAAGAGCCAAACTCCTTTCGAACTTTTTCTCCGATCGAACTTCTCCATCAGTCGAACTCCATCCGAATTCCTCCAATAGATTTTTTTCAGATTTTAACTCGCATTCCTTCTGGACAATCCCCTCTAGCCGTGTTCCCTTTAGGAGTCTGAACTCTCTTGGAATTGATGTATGTCAAAGCTCTTCATCAACCAATGCCTGCTTCCTCCAAACTTCGACTATTAAATCTCAACGAATGGCTACTTCATGGTAACGGACACCACTCTTCATAACAAACTCCACGTGGCCCCGAGCAGCCCACTATCAGATGGTTACAACCATCACTATTAGTCTGCTACAGGCTCCATCTATAAAAAAAGATCCTTCAGATATATTTTTTCTAAGCTCTCTTCTCCTTCCTGAAACTCTGCTAAATTCTTACCTAAGCACTCCATTTCTGTTGGCCAGAAGAGCTGACTTGATCATCGAAGGATTCTATCAGAGCCACCACCATCGACTCTAGATGGAACTTTATTTTATAGGTCACCGACGGTGACCTCTTCTTCCTCGACTCCAGCTCGATCCAACATCAATCAGATTCTGCACCAACATAATTAGTGCTAAAGGAAGGAACCTCTATTCTGAGGTTTCCTTGTTCTAAAAGAAGTGCTCGACAACGATCTCTCTTCTTTCTCTCTAGAGTTCTTCCTCAAGAAAGAATGCCTCCCAAGAAAGCTTTGACTCGACGATCAACGATCTTTGTAGCCAGATCCCGTCCAGACCTATCCGCTCCCGCTCCAGCCCTGGCAACTCAGGCTCTGCCTGCAGACATGGTGGATGCGAAGTAGTTCAACCTGCTAGTTCAGCAGATTTACGGTCTTACAAAGGTGGTGCAGGCCATACGTCGGCAGGCCCGGGCATTGATTCGATCGGAGCAGGTCTCTTTGGAGCATCGTGATCCGATCTTGGGATGACCGACTTGGGCTGTCTAATCGTTGATCTCAAAAAAAGGAAAGCAGAGGATGGAGGACCCTTGCTCAAACCATGACTCAACCCAGGGGGAGGCTTCACACCCGCTCGACCAAAAAATTCTGGAGATCAATGACTGTGAAGATCTCCTTGATCAAAAGCTTCAAAAAATAAGCCGACGAATTAAAGAACTCCATCATGCTTCCTCCACCATGGTAACGATATTTGCACTGACTCTCCTTTTTTCAAACGATTATGCAGGAACTGATCCCGCCGATCTTCAAGCTCCCTTAGTTTGAGAGTTATGATGGGACCACCAATCCGATCGACCATCTGAAGACCTTCCAAATGATGATGCTGCTCCACAGTGTACCAGATGTCATTTTGTGCTGGGCTTTCCCATCCACCCTCAAGGGGCAACCAAAAATTGATATTCAATAATTAAGTCAAGTACCATCTTTTTCTTTGATCAGATGAGCCATCAGTTTGTGGCTCATTTCATTAGCAGCCGACGTCCCCATCGAGGTTCGGATTTCTTGATGAACATCAAGCAAAAAAAGGAGAAATTCATCCGGGCTTATGTCACCTGATTTAATGCAGCTGCATTGGAGGTCCGAAACTTGGACCAGTTAGTTGCAATGGTCGCACTCAAGGATGGCCTTTAGAAGAATGATTTGCTATTCTCCATGAAAAAGAAGTACCCTAGAAACTTTGTCGATATGCTGGCTCGGGCTGAAGGTTATGTCCGAGCTGAAGAGGCCTTCAAGGCCAGAGATAATGAAGCCATTGGAGAATGGTGAATCGACGAACTGGATAGGCCCGCTGAGGAAGGAAAGTCGAGTGAAGCTTGACCACACTCCCAAACTCCCTCTGAGTGCAAGCGAGCCCGAACTCCTCTCCAAGCTCGGAGGCAGGGAAGCCCCGATAGAAGGGTGCGGTGGGGTTCTCTCCTCCAAAAATTTCATAACTACGCCCCTCTCAATGCTCCAAAAACTCAAGTGCTGATGAAAATCAAGAAGCAACTGCCAAGATTGGAAAGGATGCATACTCACCCCTACAAGCGCAATTCTAACAAGTTCTGCCTTTATCATCGTGACCATGGTCACGATACTGAGGAGTATATTCAGCTCTAGGATGAGATCGAGGAGCTCATTGGGCGAGACAGACTCGATCGATTCCTGTGGCATCGGCCTGAAGGGTGGAAAGATCGGCCAAAGGCACTATCGCAGCCTAAACCACCAAGGGGGGAGGATCAATAAGGAGATCGGTCACCTCTCGGCATCATCAACACTATCTTGAGGGGACTTCAGCGAGAAGAGGCCAACAGATCCGAGGGATCAGTGAAGAGATGGAGGACTGAGGAACCCATAACCTTCACTAAGGAAGATGTCCAAAGAGTCCAGTTCCTGCACAATGATGTGATTGTAATTTCTTTAAACATTGCCGATTATGATGTACGCCGTATTTTGGTAGATAATGGAAGCTCGGCCGACGTATTATTTTATGATGCTTTCTCAAAAATATCCTTACTCAATAACCACTTGGGGCCTATGAACTCCCTATTGATAGGCTTCACTGGCGATGCCATACCAGTTAAGGGCATAATAACTTTAGCTGTGACTATAGGACAACGTCCGAAGCTGGCTAAGGCATAGATCAATTTTTTAGTTGTAAGAACTCCATCTTCCTATAATGCTATTCTCAGCCGACCTAGTCTAATGCACTTCAAGCAGTGGTATCAACTTATTATTTAAAGATGAAGTTTCCGACAAGTCACGGGATCGGAGAGGTTAAGGGAGATCAAGCTCTAGCAAGGCACTGCTACTCAATCATCCTGTATAAGGAAGAACAATCTGACCCTTATCCTATTGATGAGCTGGATGTCCGCAACGACCTCACCAAGAAGTGGGGCGAGCCTATGGAGGACTTCGTATCTGTGCTCTTAAACGACGAAAATGCGGAGCACGCAGTGCAGATTGGCTCCAACTTGAGGGACGAGGTTTGAGAGCAACTCATCACCTTCCTCAGAAAGAACGCGGACGTCTTCGCCTGGGTCCCATCGGATATGCCAGAAATTGATGCCGAAGTCATGGAACATTGGTTGGCCGTTGATCCTAAGTATCAACCGATAAAAGAGAAGATACGCAACCACGCCCTGGAGAGGCAGAAAGTGATCACAGAAGAAGTAGACAAGCTCCTCAAAGCTGGATTCATCTAAAAAGTTAACTATCCAACCTGGGTCTCAAACATAGTCCTCGTCAAAAAGACAAACAATAAGTGAAAGATGTGTATAGACTTCAAAAAGTTGAACAAAGCCTACCTAAAGGATAGCTACCCTCTTTTCAAGATTGATCAGCTGGTAGATGCAACCTCGGGCCATGAGCTCCTCACCTTCATGGATGCCTTCTTCGGCTATAACCAGATATGGATGGCACCGGAGGATGAGGAGAAAACTATTTTTATTACTGACCGTGGTCTTTACTATTACAGGGTTATGCCCTTTGGGCTCAAGAATGCAGGGGCAACATACCAACACTTGGTCAACAAGATCTTCAAGAAACAGATTGACCGTAATATGGAGGTGTATGTGGATGACATGCTCGTCAAAAGTCGAACTTCTATAAACCACTTTGTCGATCTTGAAGAGACCTTCAGTGCACTCAAAAAGCATAAGATGAAGCTGAACCCGACCAAGTGCGCATTTGGTGTCACCCCAGGAAAGTTTCTAGAGTTTATGGTGTCAAGGCACGAGATTGAAGTAAATCCAGAGAAAATCCAAGCTATTCGAAAGATGACTGCTCCAAGAACAATCAAAGATGTTCAGCACCTGATTGAAAAAGTGGCATCCCTAAATCGCTTCATCTCGAGATCGGTCGAGCGATGCATGCCCTTCTTTCAAATTCTCAAGCAATCAAAGAACTTCTGCTGGACGACGGAGTATCAACAGGCATTTGAAGAGCTCAAAGACTGCCTCGACTCACCTCCACTGCTGGCAAAGCCCGAATATGGAGAAGAGTTATTCTTATACCTAGCAGTCTCCCCGACGACCTTGGCAGCAGTCCTGATCAAGGAGGAAGCGAAGATGTAGCGACCGGTCTACTACATAAGCCGGGTCCTGAGGGATGAAGAGATCAGATAGTCTAAGCTGGAGAAATTGATCTACTCTCTTCTAATTGCTGCCAAGAGACTTTGACCTTACTTTTAGGGGTACACCATAATGGTCCTCACAGATCAACCAATAAAAGCAGTTCTTCATCGAACGGATGCTTCTGAAAGAATCGCAAAATGGGCGATCGAGCTCATGAAGTTCGACATTAATTATCAATCTCGACCATCAATCACAGCCCGGATATTGATAGATTTTATAGTAGAATGTACCATTCCTAATGATGCCGAGCTTGAACAGAATGAGGTCGACACTCTGTTGTCGCAATCAAGCCTCTCCGAAGAGAGTGTCAATCTTTTCGAAGGTTTTTGGGTCCTGTATGTGGATGGTTCATCCAACTCCATTGGAGCAGGTGCTGGGTTAGTCTTGATCAGCCCCGAGGGAATCGTCATCGAGTACGCGCTATGCTTCGAATTTTTTGCAACTAATAATGGGGCCGAATACGAAGTGCTGATCGTCGGATTAAAAATAGCAAGAGAGTTAAAAGTAGATCGACTTCAAGTCTATAGTGATTCTCAATTAGTGGTCGGCCAAATTGATGGCAACTATGAAGCATGAAAGGAAAGTATGATGAAATACTTTGAGAAAGTAAAGAATTTGACTCCAGCCTTTGGCAGTTTTGGCATTCGACAAATTCCAAGAGCAGAAAATACAAAAGCCGACCTTCTCTCTAAATTGACCACTTCAGCCCTAGCCAAACTATCCAAAGAAGTATTTTTTGAAACTCTAAAATGCCCAAGCTTGGAGGAATCATAGGTCGTTATGCAGATCAAACTTGAGCTGAGCTGGAATGACCCATTGGTTGTCTACCTCAAAGAGGAAGTTATTCCTTGTGATCCGAAGGAAGCTCTAAAACTCAGGAATCAAGCCTCTCAGTACGTTTTGTATGAGGGCAAGTTGTATAAGAAGTTGTATTCGCTATCGCTGCTGAAATATCTCCGACCTTCAGAGATCGACTTTGCATTATGGAAAGCGCATGAGAAAATCTGTGGAAGTCATGTAGGAGGCAGGTCCCTGTCACAAAAACTACTTCGACAAGGATACTATTGGCTGACCTTGTACCATAATTCTATAGAGTATGTCAGAAAATATAATCGCTGTCAAAAGAATGCAAACATACAAAGACAGCCGACCTTGGAGCTTACTCCGCTAAACGCACCTTGGCCATTTGCGCAGTTGGGAATGGACATACTTGGCCCTTTTTCGACGGCATCTGGGCAATGAAAGTTCTTCCTAGTCGCGATCGACTACTTCACCAAGTGGGTCGAAACTGAACCACTAGCAAAAAAATTATCGAGGCCAAGGTATAAAACTTCGTCTGAAAGTCAATAATCTATCGATTTGGTCTATCCCAAACTCTCATAACAGATAACGGGCGATAGTTCGCCAAGACGAGGTTCGTCGAGTTCTGCGATGACCTAAATATCTCCCACCACCTCACATCAGTAGCTCACCTACAGACAAATGGGGAAGCTGAAGTGACCAACCGGATCCTGCTGCAAGGCATTAAGATAAGGCTCGATAGAGCAAGGGGGCTTTGGGTGGACAAACTCTACCACGTTCTCTAGGCATATCGAACTACTCAAAGGCTGCCAACTGAGGAAACACCATTTGCCTTAGCCTTTGGAATGGAGGCAGTCATTCCAATCGAACTTAAGCTCCCATCAGCATAGGTCGTGGCCTTCAACGAGCAGCATAATCCATAGGACTTCAGAGTCAACCTCGACCTGCTGGAAGAAAAAAGGAAGGAAGCACAGGTTCGGATGGCGGCCTACGGATGAAGAGTGGCCCGATACTATAACTCCACAATCAGAAGTAAAACATTTAGAGTGAAAAACTTAGTACTTCGGCAAGCCGCCATTTGTCAGCCTCAAAGCCAAGGAAAGCTTACCCCAAATTGGGAAGGCCTATATGAAGTAGAGGAGGTCGTCCGGCCCAGAACTTATCACCTGAAGGAGCTCGAAGGAACAATGCTTCCACGACCTTATAACTCAGAAAACCTGAGGATGTACTACCAATAATTTTCTATCAATAAAACTCCTCCATTTCAATGATATCGTTTCTTGGTGCAAGAACTATGTAATGATAGGAAAGAAGCAACCAAAAGTAGCCATATTAGGAACAGAAGGAGAACCTCGTCTTAACATGAGCAAAGTCGAAAGCCTCGTTCATTTTAGACGAGATGAAGGAAGAGGCCCTGACAGCGGCCCTTATGTGCCCCTACAGCCTATTAGGAATAGGAGGAGAATCTCATCCTAACATGAGAAACATTGAAGACCTCATTCATTTTAGACGAGATGGGAGGAGAGGCCTTGACAGTGGCCCTTATGTATCCCCACAGCTCATTAGGAATAGAAGGAGAACCTCATCCTAATGTAAGCAAAGTCAAAGGCCTCGTTCATTTTAGATCGGATGAGAGGAAAGGCCCCGATAACGGTCCTATTATTCCCAACAACATCAATAGGAGATAAAATCTCCTTCAACATCAATAGGAGATAAGATCTCCTTCAATCTCGGCTGGAGATAAGATCTCCCACGAGCTTCAACCGTAATGTCAACGGAAGATAAGATCTCCTTGGACCTCGACTGAAGGCAAGATCTCCCTCGAGCCTCAACTTAACCGTCAACCTCGGCTAGAGATAAGGTCTCCCCCAAGCTTCAACCCCAATGGATGTAGAGCCCGAAAAAGAACTTAGACAATCACCTTTTTTGTACTCTCTTCCTTCGAATTTCGAACTCGAAAGTGGGGAGACTATTGTTGAGGATAAATTCCGCTCCCATCGAAGTCTAGCCTGATGCTTAGCCTAATGCAAGTGGTAATCCCGAAGGAGCTTCGATCGAAAATTCTTCCTCCAGCGGCCGAACTCATTCAGTGGCCGAACTCATCCGACGGCCAAACCCCAGTCGAACTCCTTCTGGATCTCTTCTTTAGTCAAGTTTCTATAGGAGCCAAACTCCTTTCGGATCCCTCCTTCAGTTAGATTTCTCCAGGAGCCAAACTCCTTCTGAATCTCTTCTTCAGTCAAATTTCTACATGAGCCAAACTCCTTTCAGATCTCTCCTTCAGTTAGATTTCTCCAGGAGCCGAACTTCTTCCGAATCCCTTCTTCAATCGGATTTCTCTAAGAGCTAAACTTCTTCTGGATCTCTCCTTCAGTCGAGTTTCTACAGGAGCCAAACTCCTTTCGAATCTCTCCTTCAGTCAAGTTTCTACAGGAGCCGAACTCCTTCCGGGCTCCTCCTTCAGTTAGATTTTTACAGGAGTCGAACTCCTTCTAGATCTATCCTTCAGTCGGATTTCTTCAGGAGCCAAACTCCTTTCGGATCTCTCCTTCAGTCGAGTTTCTAAAGGAGCCGAACTCCTTTCGGACTTCTCCTTCGGTCGGTTAACTCCAGGAGCCGAACTTCTTCCGAATCCCTCCAGGAGTCAAACTCCTTCCGAACTTTTCCTCCGACCGAACTTCTCAACTAGTCGGACTCCTCCTGGACTTCTCCATCAGTCGAGCTCCATCCAGATTCCTCCAGTGGATTCCTTCTAGATTTCAACTAGCATTCCTCCCGGATGATCCTCTCTAGCCGTGTTCCCTTTAGGAGTCCGAACTCTTCTGAAATTGATGTATGTTAAAGCTCTTCACCAACCAACGCCTGCTTCCTTCAAACTTCGACTATTAAATCTCAACGAACGGCCACTTCATGACAACGGACACCACTCTTCGTAACAAACTCTACGTGGCCTCGAGCAGCCCACTATCGGACGGTTATAACCATCACTATCAGTCTGCTACAGGCTCCGTCTATAAAAAAGAATCTTCTAAATATATTTTCTCTAAGCTTTTTTCTTCTTTTCGAAATTCTACTGAATTTTTATCTAAGTACTTCATTTCTGTTGGTTAGAAGAGCTGATTTGATCGTTGAAGAGTCCTATCGGAGCCACCAGACTTCGAACGAAATTTTATTTTATAGGTTACCGATGATGATTTTTTTTTTTCGATTTTAATTTGATTCAGTACCAAGCAAATTTTATAATGATGAAATTATTCTTATATAGAATGTCACATCATGCATTTTGGCAGCAGGGCATCAATTGGGCGGCCATGTCATACGTCTTGGGCGGCGGTGTGAAAACGCTGTGCACTTGTTCTCTTTCTTTATTTATTTGTTGGGGCTTAAATGTTCTGTTATATTGGTTTTATTGATTTGTTCCGTTCTTTTTTGTTTTGTGTGTTATTGGATTTGTTGATCCTGCCATCAGAGCTTGCAGGCTGGACCATGCTAGATCCAGATCATTCCGAAAATGCATTTGAAATGAGTCAATTTGCAACCGATCAAATGTGCCGGCAAATCATGTTGAAATCTATTTACAGTGGTGTTAACCCTGCGACCCCTGGATTAAAGCTTTTAAATTCTGCTTGCTCCGAAGCGATGTGCTGTATAAACTTTGAGCTAATCTTTGCTGAAATTAGCAAAATTTAACTATTCAAATCAAGATTTGCTGTATGATGCACACCATCTTATATACTGTATCTGAAGATATATCGAGTCCCAATATACTGAATTGATCCCATACCAAATATATTAACATCATACCAAAATGGTACCGATTTAGAATCTAGTATCTGGTATCGAGATGATAAATCTTGTTTTAAATATAAAAGAATCGAACCATATTTCCAAAATGATTATGGGTTCTGATATAAAAGCACTGTTTTTTGACAAGCATAATACCTAATTGATTCATTAGGCCAATTCTGAATTTTGTCAGTTTGGAGAGCATTCTAAAGATCCAGAGAAAAATATTAATCCTATAAAATGATGTTTGATCCAGCGATTACTTGTTACGGTATGAACAGAGGTAACAAACATTCAATATTAACAGAAGTCACAAGCATGATCCTATCAATTTAGGTGGCTTTTGAATTATGAGACATCTCATAATGACTTCTCCATACCTCCAATCTTCTTTTCCCTTTTCTTTATTTTAGGTCAAGATGGATGAGAAAAGGTGAACAACATCACTCTTAACTTGTGCTTCACGGCGAGCAAAGTATCATTGGGGTTGTTCCAGACACATGCCACATGAGCACACCTGTTGTTTCTAAAAAGAAATCTTTCTATTATTCTCTATGCAACCAAAAATAACAGCATGCAATTATTCATGGTTAAAAAAAATCCGTTTCCATATGTTATGTCTTGGTATTGGAATTGTAGCACAAACCAATGCATCCCATGAAAACAAGCCAATAGAAGAATTGATCTCTTTGCAACTACATAAATAGTTTGGTAAAAACTACACCAATAAAATAACAATAAATACTTAGATTAAGGTTATGTCTGTTGTCACCAATATTTCCTTTTTTTTATAAAAATAACATTAACAACTTATGATCCGAAGAAAATAATAAAAGAGCTTCTTCCTTGCGATGTCTCTTTCTATGGTTCAACTGTCGTTAGCCCAAGTACATACAAGTTTTCCCTTCTTTTTTTTTTAAGCTAAATGACAAAAAAATTTCTGTACCTCCTTATTTTTCTCAAATCTAACATATTGTTATAATATTTATAATTGAAAGCATATAGGTAGATACTTTATTAATTATTGTAATATTGGTCTGCTGTCAACTGTTATCCAAGTTTGCCATTAAAGTACCTCTTGAAAGTAACATAAAAAATTTCGAAGATGACATAAAAAATAAGATGAAAAATGACATGCAATAAATCAAATTAAATTGAAATCAAAAGCTTTTGTACATTACTAGAGTGGCGAGGAGGAAGGGAGCTTTGAAATAATTAATAAAGCATCTACTCCCAATTGCAAAAATTAAAACAAAATAAAGACATGGAAATTTTTTTGTCATCAGTCAATAGAAAAAAAAAGAATTGAATTTTTGAGTGGGTTTCCAAAAGCTTTTAACCACCCACGGTGGTTGTGTTCGTTTGGCAGGTACATCCAGCAGCGGTTTCATGGTTTTTTTTTTTCCGTTGCTAAACCCCGTGATTTCCCTGCTACTCGGCGTAACTTGCTCTTTTTGTCCTTTTCTTAACCTCTATCTTCTCGGTTCCAATTCGGAACGGCTCCAAAAACAGCGACACCTAAAACAACCAACCGTCGCTGTTTCCTCTTCCTTTAACGGCAAATAACGTCCCAATTTTTTCTTTTCTGGTCTACGTGAACCAACCGGCCTGCCGCTATAACCAGACACCAGCTTCCGCTGTCGACCACCAATCTTTCTTCATTGTCCAACGCTCCGGGAAAGCAGCAGCACAGTCCCGTAAGCGGCGGTTAGAAAAGAAAAAGAAGGGGGGAGAGAGGGAGAGTAAGGGAGAGATCGCTCGCTTGGATTCCCAAAACCCGAGAACAGATCTCATCTGATATTCTCGATCCCCGATCTCTTCCATTTCTTTTCTATTTTTTCTTTTTTTTTTTATTGTTCTGATTTCTGACACCCCCATCTCTTCTTGTTCCTTTGGCTTTGATGCGCTCGTTTAACGTTCAAGCTTCTTCTCCTTCTTCTTCGCCCATAAAACCCTAGAGACCTCTCGATCCATCGTGATCCCGATTTCAAATCTTCGATCCGAATCCTCTTTGGTTCTTCGTTTTGTCGTCGAATTTTAATGAAAGTTGGGATTTTTTTGTAATGTTCTGCAGTTTGATCTTCTCGATCGAATTCTGGGATAATTTCTCCCAATTCTCACCCCAATTTGTGGGATTTTGCCCTAAATTTATTGGGATTTGAGAGGCAAATGGAAGGAGGGCCATGGCGGACGAGGTTGACGCTGTTGGATTTGCTGGCAATCCAGCATTCGTCGAATCTCCGAGACCTCCTCGGCTACCAGGAGAAGGAGAACGGTGGCGGCGGCCACCAGGCCCTCCGCCGCCGCCGTCGCGGCGACACCCTGGCGCTGGCCTCCGCCCTTGCCTATGAGAAAGGGGAAGCTTCTTCCTCACCAGCTGCCATTGCCGCCGCCGGCGGTGGCCGCAGGACGCTGCTCGACATCTTATGCGAGGACGAGAGCCTCGTCGCCGCCGGCGCCGTCGATGACTTCAGCTGGATGACATCCGAGGAGCACCTCCGGCAGAGCGCCGCGTTTGCCGCCTCGTCCGGCCGCGATCCTCCGGCGGCGAATGGAGGAGCACCAACGGAGGAGGCTTCGGCAGAAGAGCCAGCGGATAGCGGTGACGACGCCGCCGTTCCGGCGGCGGCGGAGGAGCCACAGCGGCCAGTGAGGGTATCACTGATGGCGCTGCTGGAGGCGACGGACGGGCAAATGGGCGGTGGCGGGGAGGTGTGGGCGGTGGCGGAGGAGGAGGAGGAGGAGGAGGAGATGGCGGAAGGAGAGGAGGAGGAGGAGCGGGACAGTCACGTGTGCTGCGTGTGCTCGGAGAGGCGGAAGGGGGCGGCATTTATCCCGTGCGGGCACACGTTTTGTCGGGTGTGCTCGCGGGTGCTGTTTAAGCGCCGCGGCAGCTGCCCCCTTTGCAACGCCCACATCGTCCAAGTCCTCCGCATCTTCTAGCATTCTCCCATGTATGTGAGACGCAAGGGTGATGGTTAATATCGGTTGATACGTTGGTTATAGACTACTTGTGTATTTTATTGTGGAATGAATGGTTAAGGACGAAACTCGGCACAGTGGCGACCGAGTTCAAACTATGAAAAATATAGGGTAAGGCTATGTATTTCTGGGCCTGTCCAGATATCGAGGTGATGGGAGCTTTGTGCGCTGGACCACCATTTTTTTTTCTTTTCTGGGCTTATTGTAGAATGGATAGACGGACTTAGATAATACAAAGCTATAAGTATATTAATTTTGTGGTTTTTAGTTGAATGAATGGAGGTGTTTGTCATTCTTTTTGATGAAAAGCTTGTCATCCAAGCATGGATGTTGCATAGGATTGATAAAAAAGATTTTTGGCGTTGTTGGAGAGGATTCCAAATTCTTTTAAATGTAAGTCACCAATTAGTGCCAAAAAGGTATTATAAAATTTATATCATTGATGCCAAAGATCTTTGTGGATAAAAGCACTTTAAAAGCATCGATGTTACGTACAACTGATAAAAGGAGATTTATTCTTCTTTGATAGGAAGGATTTCTAATTATTTTAAATGTTTATAAAATTTATGTTATTCGCAACTATTATGTAAAAATATCTATCTCGTAAATTTTGCTTGAGGGATGCGGTTCAACTTTTCTAGGAGCACATTTGCACAGTGAATCTTACAGTTTAACAACTGCAATGCTGCAAACATACAGACAGGAAGAGGTTCTGGCGAGGCCTATTAATTAATATAGCATAGCATGAAAACCGTCACTCTACTGGATATGGAGGAGGGTTGTATTAGGAATTGATCATCCTTGGATTGACTTGGACACTGAATAAGCTCGAGTTTGAGTCGAGCAGCTCCGACACAGTCCAGACTAAATTTCAAGGATCTAAAAGACAGGTACCATTGCTCTTCAGCCACACCAAAACTCGAAATAGATTTAGATTTAATACATTGGAATCATTAGTAATCTTGATGTAACCTTACTAAGGTCTGAAAACTGATACTTGATTGCAAAACATAGTTAGATATCCTTTGTGTTAAAGCAATCACTGCATATAAAAAGGGATCCTAGGTAAACGTGGTTTCTCCGTATTCTCATTATTTATGTTTAGAAAAGAGAATAAGATAA
Source organism: Cocos nucifera (assembly GCA_006176705.1). Lineage (NCBI taxonomy): Eukaryota > Viridiplantae > Streptophyta > Magnoliopsida > Arecales > Arecaceae > Cocos > Cocos nucifera. Next base: position 934,766 of record QRFJ01001855.1, on the reverse strand, counting down.
GAATCTCTGCTTCGTAAATACAAAACAAGACAATGATATGAAATTTATAAAAGCTCTATGATTGCCTTGTTTTGTATTTACAAATACAGATTCTTATCTTATTCTCTTTTCAAAACATAAATAGTGAGAATATGGAGAAACTGCATTTACCTAAGATAACTGCATCAGTGGTAGCTATTTTCCAGAATTCTGCCATCACTAGTCCAATGTATTCAGTCAACAATTATTTTCAAAGTTTCAAAAATTCCTTCCAAAATAACTGTTGCATTTAAGAATTTTAATAGATTCAGTAGGAAATATTCAATACAAGATACTTCCATTGCCACGCTGAAGCAGAATTAGCAATTGAAACATCACTGGCTAAGAAAATTGGTTATACAGCACCACTTTTCTGTTCATTGTACAAGCTCTGGTATTTGCTTCTCATGCTTAGGTACAATCCAAATGAGAATCACCAGATCTAATAGTACACTGGGATTTCCATGGCTTGGTAACGTTCGTTCAATGATTCAATCACAAAACCAATTTCTTTTTCAACTTTTATTTTTAAACTGACCATCACATCTCTAGTGATTTACTCCTTTCAATCTTCTGATGTGGTTCATAAACTCTACAAACTTTCAATCTTTCAGTAATGTAGATCATACCACAGGTTCCTTGCTGTTTCCAAAATGGCTGCCAATCTGAGATTTAGGCTTGACTGGATCATGACAGAATTCTTGTATAACAAATTCTTCAAGAGTCACTGATCAAGGTGTGTTCTATGCGGCTTGGTCACCTTTGGCTGGACAGAACACTTGTCAGGCTGCCTGACCACATAGATTGCATCACCTGTACCATTATACACATCCTGATTCCGGTGCCACATCCACAATGCATGTGTCTCATTCATTACCTGCAGATAAAACATTATTCAATAACTTTTGGTCTACAGTAGCCATGTGATGTTAGAACAGCAGAAAAAAATAAGAGAGAGAGAGAGAGAGAGGAGAGTACCTCCAATATTCCATGGCCAAAACTACTCTCCCTGTACGCACTATATTCAGGCTGACGGTCCCAGCAGAATTTACCTGCAGCAGGACCTGAAGTGAAGTTGGTAGCACAAAAGCCACCCAAATGCTTATCATGTGTGCTCAAAGGTTCTGGGCAGTGCCCAGGATCATCTGCATGACAGGTGGTCACATTTTCTCGATTGCCCCCATCTCCAACTGTGATATAAAGAGGGCCACAGGGATCCAGTGTATAGTTGTAGACCCTGTTCGACCTTTCATAGGCATGAACCTGTTAACAAGAGAAAAAACGAAGTGAAAAGCAGTGATGGTTTGACAATGTCATAAGAAAGTTGGCGAAAACAGAACTGAAATTTCATTAATTTACTATACTGAATGGACATGACCCAAGTCTCCTAATGTAGCTCACAAGTCACAACTTAACCAGCAGGAGAAGACACTTATTTGAGCCAACACAAAGGAGTACATGCATTTGCTTACATAAATGTCATTTTAAAAGTTTTTTTCTTTTGAAGTTAAACAAACAAACCCAAATTTCTGGGAACTAAACTGCTTTCCCAAGATGAAGAATCCAGTCATTAATTGGCTGATAGTTATGTAACCAAACTAAACAGAGGAAGAAGAGTTTGACAATTATATTTGTGGTCATTTAGCTATGGCTCTTCACTAAATCTGTACAGCGGTCCAAAGCAATAAGACTTCTATTCATGGCAATAGAAGATACTCTAACATTGTAACTAAAAGTGAACAGAAATGTACTAGTAGCAAAAATGTGATTCTGCCTTACATGGCCATTGAAGACAATGTCAACACCATATGAATAAAGTAGTTCTTCCATCTCCACCCTCATACACTCTGCTTCCATGTAATGGGATTTGTAAGTGTTGTACCAAGGTGGATGCCAATTAGCTACCAGCCAGGGTGTCACTTTTCTGTCAACAGTAGCCAAGTCTCTCTCTAACCACCTATATTGCTCCCCTGCAATGTTGAAATCATAAGGCAATTTGTAGAAAAATCATCATAAACATAACTAAAGTTTTGGGCATCTGCCAATCTGTCCCTGAGTACAGCTTTGGCTTCATCATAAATGCATAAAATGCAATTTCCTCAAAGCTGTGATGCATAAGGATCAATTTAAAAAATTTGGGTAATTCATTATTTACTTGAATTACTTGTAACAATTTCCCAAAATTGTTGCATTTTTAAGAATAATTTAAGAGTCCATAACTCAGGTGAACTAATGACTTCACAGTATCTGAAACTACATTAACCCATGACTCAATTTACAGTGTCTTCCTTGAGGTATTTCATGCAGGGCCCCTATCAGGAGTCAAATAATAACTAGTTTCCATTTCCCGTGCATTAGGCCAGCAGCTATTATCTCATCTGGTTGGCACTCCTTTCCTAATGAAAGGTTGAGGGTTCAAAGCTTGGTGATGTCACATTACCGCAGTATTGCTCAAAAAGAGTATTGCATCACATAGCGCTATTAAATCATCCTGTCTGCAGACATGCAAGCAATAATATGTGCAGTTCACATGGTTTCACACATCTGATGAAGATCTGAAAGCAATAAGCTTATGAAATGCCACAAAACCACTGATTGAGTCTTATCCCAAGCTTTGTCATAGAAACCAAACCCTTTGTTCATAGCAAGAAATTATGTATTTAAAGTCTCGAACTGGCACCCATACTGGTACCTTGTTGGTACGGTACAGCACCATAACATACAAAGACAGGGTACCCATGTTGGTGCCAGCAATATATAAGTGAAATGTAATACCAAGTGTCAGTAATGGTGCCACGGAATATAGCAGTATCTGCAACTTATATAGTATGGCCTATACAAACATGTACCATAAGGTAATTTTTATGCTATGTATATAGACATTGGGCTAAGATGGCCCAGAAGAGTTCCATGGTCTTGGTTGCAACAGCTATGCCATCAGAAAAAAGAAAAAGAAGAGTTCTGTGTTAGTTTTTTCCAATAAATGGAATCAAATATTTGCAAAAGCAAGAACGCCAGATTAAGCAAGACCATTTTCTGTCTCATCTTTACATATGCAAAATGTTTCAACCACATTGATGACACAGTTATTATGCAATGTACCAATACTAAATTTGCAAGTGCATGCTTAAATTGCTATATAGATTTTACGCTAAAAGTGAACAACTTAAAGTCTCTGTTGGCATTCCATAAGTAATCACTCTTGTTGGTTCTTTGTAAGAAATCATCCTTTAGAACAAGAGCTCTATTTTACTGTCAGAAAGTAAGCTAATATCTAAAGACTAAGAAGAGTAGGTCCCTGGTATATTTACCTGACCTGTCGTAGGAAATGTAGGCACCAAGCATGACAAAATGTATTCCCCCAGCATTAAAAGAGTAATAAAATGTGGAAAAGGATCCACTTTCTTGAGCTGGAAATGCAAATCTAGAGTTATAAGCTTCAAACATTTTGCCCTCGATCTGTTCTTCTATTTCATGGTTTCCCTCTACTACCATTATTGGAATTGTTGATGTAAGAGGCTCCATAAACCTGAAAGATGTTTAATCATTGTCAGAGAATAGATAAAATGTAACTATTAGCCAATGGGAAACATATAAACTTTAGAATAACTTCACTCTCCAGATTCGATTTTGATAAATATATAGCATTACAAAATTGTGTTTTTTTATCTCAAACAGATGCATATATTGTCCCTTTTTTTTCCAGTAAATGGATCAGATCCATGTTTTTCTAACTATGTATCACCTACCAAACACCACCCATGAAGATGAGAATGCAGGATATATGCACATGTTTATGCATATTCAACATATGGGTGCTCATGGGCTGCTACCTGAGGTCTGTGAGCAAGGACCTAAAAATGACACATTTTAATTCATGGTGTGCTTGTAGTTCAAGCCCATGCTACTAGTTTCTTCATTACATGCCTTCCAACTTGATAGGATAGAGCTGTCCATAACTTAATCTTGTAAAATGTGCCATGCATGTGCACATGCACGAGTGCATGTTCAGGAATGCAAAACATGGTCATGCCATGTTGCAAATCTACAGGCCAATTTTGAAACTGATAATCAGCCCCATTCATCATCATCTACATCATCCAAATGCATGGCTTGTTTTCTTCCATAGCTACGAGGCATCTGAACCACTTGGCTTTTAAAGAGATGCCCAAAAATAAATTGTGATAAGCATTGTGGATGTTTTGCCATGCAAATCATGATCATGTTTTGATGAACTATATATGTATTATACACATGGGGACCCTGCACAAGAGAAAGGAACATGAATATGAACAACAATGAGTTGTATTGCTGTTGGTAAATGCTTCATACTAAAATAGGAGACAAGCATGTACAGAAAGGCATCTTCACCTTCCCCAATAATCCCAACGAGGCTGGTATGACTCATGAACCGGGGAGACTGTTTTGAAAGAACAATGGTAGCAGTCCGACCCAGTTCCATTTGTCAGATATAAGTCTGCATAAGAAACATCACCTACCAATACAACCAGATCAGGCTTGTTACTTCTCATGTGATCAACTGTGGATGTCATATTGTATGTAAGACCTAGATCCCCAGCAACAGCAATCCGCTTAGGGTAACTCCGGGGACCTAAAGCAGGCATTGTCTTGAAAACATGGATATCACTCATGGCTTGTAAAGAAGGATCACCACACCGATAATAGTATTTGCTCCCTGGTTTCAGTCCTGGAAAGGAGAGAATGCACAATTATCAGAAAAATACAGGAGATAAATGTCCAGAAAATTATCAGATGACTGCTACTGCCATCAGAACCTGAGCTACTTAGAAAACTTGGCTCCTTGTCATGTTCTGTCTAACACATTATTGTAGTCTATGATGCTGCTATTGGGTCCCATATTCCTTGTAATAATGGACTATTAGTGAATCTAGAAAAAAGATCACAAGAAATTGCAACAGAAAAGCTGAAGCCATGGAATGGTATTGCCAACTTATGCATATCTTGAAATAAAATAGTAAAAGTGCACATAATGTCTGCTGATGTTTGACAAAGATTTTTAGTGTCAGATAGCAACCTATGAGTTACTTAAAGGAAGTTTTATCATTTCTGCAAACAAAACTACAGTTTCATCTAAATGATAATTAAACTCCAACTTCAGGTTGTGTCAAAACAGCTGAAGATACCTGTATATAGAATAAAGGTGGGTACAAAAGTACAGAAACATATAGGAAACGGTTGATTTTTAGATACAAATTGTAATTGTGAGAAAAATACACCCTGATGTTGCATTATACATATTCCTTGGAGAAAATATTAGCTGGTCCACCTTGAGTTTTCTCATTTTAAAGTAGCACTTTATGTTTTGACCAACATGCTACTAGATAATACAAACTCAGCTTATGCAGCTATCAGTTCCCAAGGTGAACCATATCACTAATAAAACGGATAAAGATGAGAAAAGACAAAAGATTTTGTTATTTGATTAAGTATGGATAATATAATTTGTTCACAAAGAATACTGTATGCTATATTGGAATAATTATGTAGGCAGAGAGATGTACAGGAAAAAAGGGACAAGTGGCAAATAAATGCACACAGAGAGTTCCAACTAGTCTAGTTGAATCATTTTAAAATCTCTAGTGCTACTTAAAGTACTCCACATAATGTAAAAGCCAAAGTATGTAGCAAGGGCAATTTACTTGTGAGACGAACATGATGGATTATTCCAGAAGTGTAGTTCTTAAGGCCTTTGAATGGATATAGCTGATTGTAAACAAGCGAATGTCCAACAGCCTTTTGACTTAGGGGTTGTATTAGTCTTCCATAACGCACAACGCTGGCTATGGATGTTGGATCCAATGGCTCGATGTCTTCCCCAATTTGAAAATTTCCTGAAATGGAGGGAGAAAAAACAAAAGATTATAAAAGTTTTCAAGGAGGAGAAGATGTCTAGAAATTCCTGAAGAATGTCTTCAAAAAAGAAGAGAGAGTAAGAAAGAGAAAGAAACAATTGAGAGATGAGAAAGAGAGAGAGAGAGAGTGGTGACTACCAGATCATCTAAAGGAAAACATATATAAGGTTTAAGAATTGATGGGAACCCTTTCAAATTTTACTCAATTACTTTAGAACCAAGTATCCTAACACCCCCTAACAAAAGTGACAACTAGTTTTCTTCAATATGTCATGCAACAGATAATGAGCTGCAACATAAAGGAACCAAAAATTATTTTGAGTTTCATCTGTACTAAAATGTAAATTGTCATATTAAAGATAAAAGAGCACCTAATAGTTTCAACAATTTTAGCAAGTATTAAAGAAGTGTTTGTAGGGTTTGGTGTACATGGCGGAAGCACGGATTTTAAAGCAAATATTATGAAATCATAAAACCAAATCCGAACCCTAGGACCACCTTATTAGAATTTAAACAATATAATATGTATTTAAAAATAAATTAAGGTATTAGAACATACCTCTGATCGCAAAACCCTAATTTGACCCTGATCGTCGGCAGCAGTCCATCAGAAGTTCCACTAGGTGCCTACGTGTTCATCCTCCAACGTTGATCCACACAGGGACTCGATCAAGCCACTAGCACCTCTGATTATTTTAATTAAAATTCTTATAATAAGAACTTTAATTATTTGGACAGAACCTTCCTTAACCTTTGCTATCACCCTCCTGGCCTACCCTTTCCTTTCTTTCTATTCTCCTTATCTTCCTTTACTCTCTTCCTAAGCCCTTGTCATAAAGCAAACCTCTTGTCCTTTAATAGAACTTTGTCTTAACAAGGGAAGAAAGAAAGAAATTGGACAATTAGAAAGAGTATGTAAGAAAGAAGAAGTGAGTTCTGATGCCTTGGACTCTCGGAGCGCACCCCTATTCATAATGTACGTAGGGGTGCCTCCTCAATTTCTCACGCCCTTTCCTCATCCTCATCTCACGTCCAATCATAGATCTCACGCCCCATCTGATTTTTACACCATATGGAATTTTATAGACTTAGTCCAAGAGGTTTTTTAAAGCAGGACTCTTCGGACTAATTCTACGTAGTTTCTATGAAGAGTCACAAAACTTCATTCAAGTGGCGCCTTTAATCAAGGGGTTGGATCAGAGATGAAGGCCATCCAATGGCCTAAAAAGGGGATGCCCCATCCGAATTGTGGCATGGAGATAAGGTGGAAAAGTCAAAACCCCTTTTGACTTGGTCCAAGGGGCGCCAAAGTGGTTGGGGCGGCAAGGATTCTTTCCTTATCCCATTTTCAGATAAAACACCTAAGTGTTTTACTTGCAGAAGGACTCTAAGGTGCCTTCTTTCAGATCTGAAAATTACGTAACATATTTTACGTAACAAATAAAAGGATAAGAAGATTTAAATAGGGCGCCAACAACCTGCATGCGCCACATGTCCCTTGCGCATGAACCAAAAACCCCACGTGCCAAGAGAGTGAGTCTCTGGCACATGGGTTGCTGTTAGATGATGCCTAGACCCTGATCATCAAGCCAAGGGTCAACCCAATCAGTTGGCCAAATTTGATTTGACTCAAATTGGATTTAATTAGCCCAAATCGGAATCCGATTCGAATCCAATTCGAATCTAGGTGCTAGGATTTGCAACATGTGCTAGTATGTTCATCTTGCAAACTTGATCTAATCCAATTAGACCCTTGATCAATTCTCTTTGTGTGTGACCCATTGGGTTCCACATCTAGCGAGCAATGGGTCTAGGTGTGATTTGACCTAATTTGGTTAGAACTCAACCAAACCGATTTAGGTCAAAACTAGCTAACCCGATTCGATCAATTAGAACACTTTCTAATTAACAATCAAATTAAACTCTTTAATTCGATCAAACCCACAAGACAAGATTGACGTCTAGCAATGTATCATGTCTACCAGGAAGATATGAAATTTTGGTGGAAATACCAAAAATACCCTCCAGTGGAAAGTTACCATGTAATAAGATCCTTCGATCTTCCTACATCTCGAATATGATTCTAAGTATGGAAATATGTCAAACTCAATATCATATTCATATTTCTCTTAATCTTATGATGATGATTCGATTAATGAAATATTAGAAATTATTTCTAATTTTCATCATGTTTTGATCAAAGTCTTCCTGAATCATCATTTGATTGAAGCAAGTAGGATGCGATCTTCTCTTACTAGGAGTGATCGATTCCATATTGACCTACTCATAACCTCCATATGTAATCCACCATATCCGGATTATCCCGTACATGACTGAGTCATGAATGAGTATGAACCAAAATATGGATTCATACATATAAAATTCTATGGTAGTGTCAGGTCAAAAGATTACATACACATTCCCACTATAAGAACCATCTATTGACATGTAGATAATACTCCATTAGAAGTTCTCAAGTTGAATCAATTCGGTGAACTCATTTTCTAATGAGCATTTATATCCTTATATTAGTATCATACACCGATGATTGTGAGATCAATCATCCTCTCCATCGAGCATACATAGGATGTGCCAGTCTTACCGAAAATATTTATTCCCAAAACAATATTCCATCGATCAGGAATATTTAAAATTAGGATTTTAAGATTTTAGATCTCACTGGTATGATCTCATCATAACCCTAGAACCATAGCCCTAATTATGGGGTTCATCATAATCTTAAATATATAATTAAGATGCAGCATATGATGAAATAAATGCCTTTATTAATATAAAAATGTCATTATATAAGTTCGGAAGATAAAAGAATAGCCCATCAAAATACATATTTCGATTGGCTTGTAAGGAACATTCCTTTTAATCTTCCACTTGCACTAAAGCCAATTGCCTTTATATTTTAATCCCATACAATCAAGATGGCGATCGAACTGCTGCTATGGTAGAGCCTTAGTGAACGGATCTGCTAGGTTGTTCTTTGTATCTACTCATTCAATGACAACATCTTGTCTTTCAATTATTTCTCGAACGAGATAGAAGCATCTCAGAATGTGCTTAGATTTATGATAAGACCTTGGTTTCTTTGCTTGAGCAACTGCTCCAGTATTATCACAGTAAAGTAGTACTAGGTTCTCAATTTCAGGAACAACACCCAATTCAGTGATGAACTTCTTCATCCAGACAGCTTTCTTGGCAGCTTCACTTACAACTATGCCTCAGTGGTTAAGTCAGCTACAGTCGGTTGCTTGGTACTCTTCCAACTCACTGTTCCATCATTCAAAGTAAAGACATATCCTGAAATAAATTTGCTATCATCTAGGTCTGATTGAAAACTAGAGTCAGAATTTCCTTCTAGTTTAAGATCAGATCCATCATATACTAGAAAAATATCCTTAGTTCTTCTCAAGTACTTAAGAATATTTTTCACAGCTTTCCAATGATCCTCTTTTAGATCAGCCTGAAATCTACTAGGTATGCTTAAGGCATAAATAACATCAGGCCTGGTACATAACATGGCATACATTATTGATTCTACAGCCGAAGCATAATGAATATAACTCATTCTATTTCTCTCTTCAGATATCTTATAAGACATCTTCTTAGAGAGATGTATGCCTTGACTCATGGGTAAGTAACCCGTTTACTCCCATCCATGTTGAACCTTTTCAGCACTACGTCAATATACCTAGACTGCGACAAGCCTAGCATCCTCTTAGATCTATCTCTATAGATCTTTATACCAAGTATATAGGATGCTTCTCCCAAATCTTTCATGGAAAACTTATTTGATAGCCATAATTTGATCGATTATAACATTGGGACATCATTTCTAATGAGGAGTATGTTATCTACATATAAAACCAAGAAAACTAGGACACTCCCACTAGTCTTCTTGTACACATATGGTTCATCCACATTTTTTATGAAGCCAAACTTTTTGACTGTAACATCAAAGCGGATGTTCCAACTCCTTGAAACTTGCTTTAATCCATAGATGGATTTTTTAAGTTTGCATACCTGATTTGATCTCTCACTTGAGATAAATCCCTCTAATTGTGACATGTAGACCTCCTCCTCAAAAAAACCATTAAGGAAGGCGGTCTTCACATCCATTTGCCATATTTCATAATCATAGTATGCTGCTATGGCAAGCATAATCCGAATAGATTTCAGCATGGCAACAGGTAAAAATGTTTCATCATAATCTACACCCTATTTTGGCCTGAAATCCTTAGCCACCAATCTGACTTTATAGGTTTCAACTTGGCCATCCACTCCAATCTTTTTCTTATAGACCTATTTGCATCCAATAGAATTCACACCCTCCGGTGCATCCACCAAAGTCTATATTTTGTTGGCATACATGGAGTCCATTTCGGATTGCATGGCAACCTGCCATTTATTTAAGTCTTTACTCATGATAGCTTCTGTATAGATCAGAGGTTCGTCATTCTCAATGATTTGGGCATCATTATTTTCAATAATGAGCCCATACCTCATAGGTGCATGTCGTACTCTATTAGACCTTCGGATAGGAGTTGTGTATTCTGGTTCTTTCCTATTTATGTGTTCACTTGGTTGAGAGATTTCTATTTATTTTTTTTAAACTTCACTAAATTCAATGTTTCTCCCACTGCCACTTTCTAGGATAAACTTTTTCTCCATGAAAGTAGCATGTCTACTTATAAATACCTTTTATTCAGTAGGATGGTAGAATAGATATCCCATACTATCTCTAGAATATCCTACAAATAGACATCTATCTGCTCTAGCATCTAGCTTATCCCCAAAATTTATTTTGACATATGCCGGACAACCCCATATCTTAAGATACTTAAGATTAGGTTTCTTACCTCTCCATATCTCATATGGAGTGCTAGATATGGACTTAGAAGGTTCTCTATTCAAGATATATACTGCGGTCTCTAAGGCATGACCCCAGAAAAAAATAGGTAATTCTATGAAGCACATTATGGACCATACCATATCCAATAAGGTACGATTTTTTCTTTCCACTATACCATTTAACTGTGGCATATAAGTTGGGGTCCATTCAGAGAGAATCTTCTTTTTTCTAAGATAGTCTGGAAACTCACTGGATAAGTATTCTCCTTTTCGATCAGATCAAAGGATTTTTATACTCTTTCCGATTTGTTTCACGACTATATTTTGATACTTTTTGAATTTATCAAAGACTTCGGATTTGTGTTTCATAAAATATACATATCCAAACCTAGATAAATCATCAGTGAACGTTATAAAATAAGAGTATCCTCCTCTAGCCTGAGTTGTCATAGGACCACATACAAATGTATGTACAAGTTCTAATAACTCATTTGTTCTTTCTCCATATCCACTAAATGGAGTCTTGGTCATTTTACCTATAAGACATGATTCACAAGTTCCGAATGATTCATAATCATAAGGATCAAAGAATTTTTCTTTGTATAACTTGTTAATCCCCGTCTCACTAATATGACCAAGTCGACAATGCCAAAGTAAAGTACTATTTATTTCTTCTCTCTTATGCTTTCTATTTTCATCAACATGAAATATATTGTCATCCAAACATAGAGTCAATGAACCATTATTAAAAATGCCAAAACATATTATTTCATTAGAATATTTAATCGAGCAACCTTTGCTCGTTACATCAAGACTATAACCTTGTTTTAATAACAAGGATATAGATACAATATTTTTAATGATTTTAGGCATATGGTAACAATTTGTCAGCTCTAAGATCTTTCCAGCAGACAACTTCAATATATTTATCCCTACAGCTTCCATTTGGATGGACTCTCCTCCAGCACCGTAGAGCCCGAAGTCACCTTTCTTCAAACTCTTAATTTTCTACAGCCCCTGCAGAGATTTGCAGATATGAAAATCGTAGCTACTATCCAATACCCAAGAATTTGAAATGGAAGAATTTAATGATAATATTGTACGTATCTCATACATACCTTTTGATGCAATATTTGCACCAGCCTTCACGATTGCAAGATAAGCTTTGCAATTTCTCTTTCAATGACCTGCTTTGCCACAGTGAAAATAGATCGTCTGTTCGAAGGCCGTCTTTCCCTTCTTCCTTTTATTTATGCCACTTTTAGGGTTCGACCTCCTCTTAGAACCCTTTTTGCCTGTCTTCTTTTTGGAGATTCCATCTACAAAAAGAAGAGGAGCCTTATCCTTCTTGATATAGCTCTCTGCTGTTTTTAATATATTTAACAGCTCAGACAGGGAAGTATTTAGTTTGTTCATGTGATAGTTCACAACAAACTGAGAAAATAATTCCGAGAGCAATTGCAGGATCAGATCCTGACTCAACTTTCCATCCATGACAAAATCTAATTGACCTAATCGAATGATTAGGTCAATTACCATCAGTACATGGTCTTGCACAGATGATCTTTCTACCATCCTGACACGAAATAACTGCTTAGATATATCATATCTAGTAGTTCTACTTTATTCTCCATAAAGCTATTTTAGATTGAGCAATATGGACTGAGTATCCATGCCATCATGTTGTCTCTATAATTCGTTACTCATGAAGGCCAGTATGATACATTTGATAGTAAGTGAATCATTTTGCCACATCTTGTATGTGGATTTTTCTTCTTCTATGGCATCTTCCCCTAATGGCTAAAGATCAGGGGCATCAAAAATATAGGAGAGCTTTTCTTGACTGAGTATTATTTTTAGGTTTCTCAACCAGTCCACATGATTAAGTCCGGTCAATTTATTTGAATCCAAAATTGAATGCAGTGAAAGTGAAGAAGTCATTTAATTTACATAATAAAGAACATTACATAAGCAAACAACTCATGATGACATACACAATTAAATTAGGAGTTTAATTTAATTGTGTCTCCCACTATTTTATTGAAAATCATAACCCTCCAATATGATAATCGAGAAAATCTAATTAGTTTCTTAGGAGAATTGAGATCCTAATTTCTTATAAAAAATCTTATGGTTGTACAACAAACCTTTTATAAGTTCAAAGATAGAAAACTCTTTCCAATTGCATCTTATGCAATTCTCAATATAATCCTGACCTCTAAAACATTAATAGCCTTGTGTTTGCACAATAAACTATAATGTTTTAGTTAAGTAGGACCCTTCATTTCTATACAGTCAAAATAAAATATAACTGCTCTTGTGGTGGCACAACAAAGCAGTATACCCAAAATGTTGTAAGCATCTTAATGCACCAAATTAATATTACATCAATCCCTATAATAGGTCTCGTGGTTACACAACAAACCTAATATGGTTCGTAACATAATAATGACCTAGCATGAAGGAATGCCTTAATGTAGTGAATATAACTCTAAGCACCCCAATCTAGAATTAAATTAATCTAATCAGCCAGGTAAGTGGGAGAGAGGTGGGGGTCCCTCAATTGCTTTCCTTAGACACCAATAAATTGGCCAGGTCAGACAATGAAACCAATTAAAAATCACGTTCTCTTTACCAATCATGAACCACTTTCCTAAACACTAATTGATCAATTAGACATTCAGACTGGTTCTGCTATCGATTAATTACACTACAACTTAATATAATTTTATAGAGGGCTTTAATTTGTCTCTATGCACATTCTAATTTAAATCATACTAAATATATGAATATATCAATTATGATATATAACAAACACATTAACATGTATAATCATTCTAGGACAACCATCATTACATAGTTTATACATCCCACTATGTCAGGGCAATCTTACAGAATGATGTATACATCATAATCTAATTATGATTAAACAAATATGATCACATCATATAAATAACATGTTAAATAAATTCAATATGATCAATTCATATTTACGATTTTGCCATTAAATCATAAAAGTAGCAACATATGATTTATCCTAATAAGGTTTGCTCTGATACCACTATAGGGTTTGGTGTACAGGGCGGAAGCACGGATTTCAAAGCAAATATTATGAAATTATAAAATCAAATCCAAACCCTAGGACCACCTTATTAGAATTTAAACCATATAATATGCATTTAAAAATAAAGTAAGGTATTAGAACATACCTCTAATCGCAAAATCCTAATTCGACCCTGATCGCCAGCAGCAGTCCGTCAGGAGTTCTACCAGGTGCCCACGTGTTCATCCTCCAACATTGATCTATACAGGGACTCGATCAAGCCACTAGCACCTTTGATTATTTTAATTAAAATTCTTATAATAAGAACTTTAATTATTTGGACAGAACCTTCCTTAACCTTTGCTATCACCCTCCTGGCCTACCCTTTCCTTTCTTTCTATTCTCCTTATCTTCCTTTACTCTCTTCCTAAGCCCTTGTCATAAAGCAAACCTCTTGTCCTTTAATAGAACTTTGTCTTAACAAGGGAAGGAAGAAAGAAATTGGACAATTAGAAAGAGTATGTAAGAAAGAAGAAGTGAGTTCTGATGCCTTGGACTCTCGGAGCGCACCCCTATTCATAATGTACATAGGGGTGCCTCCTCAATTTCTCACGCCCTTTCCTCATCCTCGTCTCACGTCCAATCATAGATCTCACGCCCCATCTGATTTTTACACCATATGGAATTTTGTAGACTTAGTCCAAGAGGTTTCTTAAAGCAGAAGGACTCTTCGAACTAATTCTACGTAATTTCAGAGTCACAAAACTTCATTCAAGTGGCGCCTTTAATCAAGGGGTTGGATCAGAGATGAAGGCCATCCAATGGCCTAAAAAGGGGATGCCCCATCCGAATTATGGCATGGAGATAAGGTGGAAAAGTCAAAACCCCTTTTGACTTGGTCCAAGGGGCGCCAAAGTGGTTGGGGCGGCAAGGACTCTTTCCTTATCCCATTTTCAGATAAAACACCTAAGTGTTTTACTTGCAGAAGGACTCTAAGGTGCCTTCTTTCAGATCTGAAAATTACGTAACATATTTTACGTAACAAATAAAAGGATAAGAAGATTTAAATAGGGCGCCAACAACCTGCATGCGCCACATGTCCCTTGCGCATGAACCAAAAACCCCACGTGCCAAGAGAGAGAGTCTCTAGCACATGGGTTGTTGTTAGATGATGCCTAGATCCTGATCATCAAGCCAAGGGTCAACCCAATCAGTTAGCCAAATTTGATTTGACTCAAATTGGATTTAATTAGCCTAAATCGGAACCGGATTCGAATCCAATTCGAATCTAGGTGCTAGGATTTGCAACATGTGCTAGTATGTTCATCTTGCAAACTTGATCTAATCCAATTAGACCCTTGATCATTTCTCTTTATGTGTGACCCATTGGGTTCCACATCTAGCCAGTAATGGGTCTAGGTGTGATTTGACCTAATTTGATTAGAACTCAACCAAACCGATTTAGGTCAAAACTAGCTAACCCGATTCGATCAATTAGAACACTTTCTAATTAACAATCAAATTAAACTCTTTAATTCGATCAAACCCACAAGACAAGATTGACGTTTAGCAATGTATCATGTCTATCCGGAAGATATGAAATTTTGGTGGAAATACCAAAACTATCCTTCAGTGGAAAGTTACCATGCAATAAGATCCTTCGATCTTCCTACATCTCGAATATGATTCTAAGTATGAAAATATGTCAAACTCAATATCATATTCATATTTCTCTTAATCTTATGATGATGATTTGATTAATGAAATATTAGAAATCATTTCTAATTTTTATCATGTTTTGATCAAAGTCTTCCTGAATCATCATTTGATTGAAGCAAGTAGGATGAGATCTCCTCTTACTAGGAGTGATCAATTCCATGTTGACCTACTCACAACCTCCATATGTAATCCACCATATCCAGATCATCCCGTACATGACTAAGTCATGAATGAGTATGAACCAAAATATAGATTATATGAATTCATACATATAAGGTTCGATGATAGTCTTAGGTCAAAGGATTACATGCACAACTCCCACTATGAGAACCATCTATTGACATGTAGATAAAACTCCATTAGAAGTTCTCAAGTTGGATCAATTCAGTGAACTCATTCTCTAATGAGCACTCACATTCTTGTATTAGTATCATACACAGGTGATTGTGAGATCAATCATCCTCTCCATCGAGCATACATAGGATGTGCCAGTCTTACCGAAAATATTTATCCCCAAAACAATATTTCATCGACCAGGAATATTTAAAATTAGGATTTTAAGATTTTAGATCTCACTGATATGATCTCATCATAATCCTAAAACCATAGCCCTAATTTATGGGGTTCCTCATAATCTTAAATATATAATTAAGATGCAGCATATGATGAAATAAATACCTTTATTAATATAAAAATGTCATTACATAAGTTTAGAAGATAAAAGAATAGTCCATCAAAATATATATTTCAATTAGCTTGTAGAGCACATTCCTTTCAGTGTTTTCATCCATCCAACTACAAGGTTCTCCTTATTGGTCCATAAAGATAACCTACTATATTGCTGTACCCAAAGCAATAGGAAATCGGTATTTGGCACAACCTCATACCAACACTACGTACTGGACTAGTGTACCATACCAACCCCTGCACACCTATACCGGTTGTGTGCCATTAAGGGTACTTGCACTGGTATATGAAACTTTTGCTCAATTTATGAACCTCAAATCCTTTACATGAATTCATAAAGAGTTTTAGGCCAGAAAAATCCGCGGTTTATATAAGCCATTAACATTTTGCTAGATCAAACATAACGTAAAATCAGAATTTGTGATAAGGTCCTATGTGCATTAGAATGAAAAAATAAAAAAGGGGGGAAGTAGATTAAAAAAATCTCCTGGTGAATATTCATGCAAACTCTCCGGTCAGAATCCAACATATGGAAAAAATGCACTACCTAGAGAGCTATCTTTTCTAAAATTCAGTCAATGTGTTTGTACCAGGGTTTCAAGTGTGCAGCCATGCAAGGCCAATATCTACATGTCGCACTGGGTTGGTTCTGCTTGTAATGACCCAATGCACATCACAGGTGTTTTGGCACAGGATGGCAACACCAAAATCCCCCAAATCACCGAATCAGCAGCCACATCAGGACAACATCAAAGAACCTCCAGAAAAGAGGAGCATTGGCAAAGGCCCCTAAAACAACAGCAGAACAAAACAACAAAAAGAATCTAGAAAAATACATAAGGTCTCAGGCTACAGACCCTTCAATATTTCTAAAATTCCAGACTCACAGAAACTAAAAACAAAAGGTTGGGGGAGTTCAAAATTAATTAGGCCTTCCCAAAATCCCCAAATCACCAACCACATCAGGACAACATCAAAGAACCTCCAGAAAAGAGGAGCATTGGCAAAGGCCCCTAAAACCACAGCAGAACAAAACAACAAAAAGAATCTAGAAGAATACATAAGGTCTCAGGCTACAGACCCTTCAATATTTCTAAAATTCCAGACTCACAGAAACTAAAAACAAAAGGTTGGTGGGGTTCAAAATTAATTAGGCCTTCCCAAAATCCCCAAATCACCAGTCACATCAGGACAACATCAAAGAACCTCCAGAAAAGAGGAGCATCGGCAAAGGCCTAAATCCCCAAATCACCAGCTACATCAGGACAACATCAAAGAACCTCCAGAAAAGAGGAGCATAAACAAAGGCCCCTCGACAGCAGAACAAAACAATAAAAAGAATCTAGAAGAATACATAAGGTCTCAGGCTACAGACCCTTCAATATTTCTAAAATTCCAGACTCACAGAAACTGAAAACAAAAGATTTGGCGGGGGGTTCAAAATTAGTCGGAAACTGTTGCAGATTTTATTGATGTTCTATAATTCATGCACTATAAGTACTAACTCACCATCAAAATAACCATCAAGAACCGTAAAATGGTGCTATTTTTTGTGATATCAAACAAAAAGTGCTTTCATTTTCTGTCTTATACAGTCGAAATCATTTTCCCGACTTCTTCCAATAAAATAATAATAATAATAATACGACGCCATATTTTACCGAATAATCACCATCCGAATCTAAGTAAAATTCTGATGCTAAAAAGAAATCATATAGAAATAAAGCTTGACATCATTTGTTGAAACACAAAGAAATTAACGAAAAGGATCCACGAACTTAGAGAGAAATAAGGAACCTGTGACCCAAGAGATCCAGACGGAGTCTGGGGTGGTGGAGAGGGAGACGGAGATCTGCTCCGGCTCGAAGCCCCGCGCCCGGCGCCTCACCCTGGGGTCGGAGTCCGGCAGGTCCACAGCGCGGCCGCGGAAACCAGCGCCGTCCAGCGGCGACGTCACCGGAACGAACGGCCCGTCCAGCGTCGTCGGGATCCCGCCAGCTCCGCCTCCGACCACCGCCGACACCACGATCGCCACCGCGAGCGGCAGCGCCCACCGCCACTTCCCCATCTCTCTCTCAGCTTTCGGGCATTTGGATAGCGCCAGGGCTCGTAGAAAGACAAGAAGGGAGAGAGAAAAAGTAGGCAGGTGCGGTGGGAGACATCATCACGTTATTATCCCTGGGAGTATATATATTCTTCTTCATCCTTCGGGATCTTCGCAAGTGGATTTTCCGTCTACAGCGAAAGACAACGACACCGATCGCCACAAAGATCCTCCGCGTAGTTTGGTATTTCTCAGGGACGTGATCCAAAAGGAGTAATGGAGCTGGGGCTCAAGTTTCATGCATAGGCCACGATCATCTGCCACGTCATATGAGAAGATTAGTGCATCTTTCTTGATTTGGTGCCATATGAAGGAAAAATTGGAGGAAAAACAAATTAAACAATGCAGCACCACTTCTTTTCGGCATGGAAGCTCCAGGAGGCATTTGATTTGGAATAATCTGATATAAAAATATAATTTTTATATCAATTTATCATGTTTAATATAAAAAATAAAAAAATAGATAATAAAAAAGTTGATAGGTTTCATGCTTATTTTTTAAATAAAAAAGATAAAATAAATACCAAAAAAGATTAGTATTTAATAAATTTTTAAATAATGATAATTCATATTTAATAAAAATATTCTCAATAAAATTGTATATATTTTAATATTTTTTAAAATTTATTTAATAAAAAAATTTTATAAAAAAAAATTAAGATAAAAATAACATTATGCAAAAAATTATGTGATTATTGTCATCATATAAAAACTAATTAGAAATGACAATATTAATTTAATATTAAAAATTATTTTATATTAAAAAATATTTTTATAAATTTTATCATATTTTCATATAGAATTACCTTCAATTAAATACAATGATTCTTTTCTGATGTTATTTTTCGAAGTAATTTTTTCACCAACCAAATATAATAAAAATTATTTTGCTTCATAATTATTTTTTTAAATAAATAATTTTTATAAATTATCATATTATTCTGATATATCTCAATCAAATGGACTTTTATAGGATGAGAAAAATCTCCCAGCAATCTTTTTCTAAAATAAAAAAAATTATATTCAGTAGGTGTGATAACCTTTAACCTGCCCATTTACTCTTTCAAGCCCTATCCAAAATTGACCCATCTAGCTTGATCTATTGAATTTCTAGCTTGGATACAAACCAACCAATAGCAACCCACCCGATTAGCTCAGATTAGCCTCTCAACCTATCAACTCAAGTGGTATATGATAATTAGCATTTAAATATATATTATATAAGTCTAATTGGCCAATCTCCATATTTGCTTTGTAATTAAAAATTTTATACCCATATTCATCTCATATCTATTTTAGATTGGATCGGATAGAGAAGATGGATTGCTATGATTGAGTAAAAAACTTATTATGCAAATATTTTAAAATAATTATATTTTTAGAAGGAGGAATTTAGATTAAAATTATATCGGATCATATTTGAGGCAGCGCATATCATTGTTCGTATCCAATCCAAATCTGTTCCGAGTATTTTATCAAAAATCTATTACCACCCTGGGTTTTAAATGGATTAGGCCCCCCTACCCCTCAAGTCAGGTATCCGGTGGGTTCACTACTGTTGCTACCCTTGATGGAAGCCATATGTATCTTATGTTTACATATTACAGCTTGTTTTGAAACTAGACTTGGTACGAACCATATATGGTGCAAAAAAATCAACAAATATGGAGCCTAAGATTAGAAAGGCTTGCGTTGTAAATATGGATCTAGGTCAATTACGGATTAGCGGGTTGACTATAGGTTGGATTCAAATTAACCATTCTTGACCTGCTGGTGGGTCCTGTTGGGTTTGGATCAGGTCCTATGAATACTGATATTTGATTTCAACATGAGCCGGCTAAAACCTACCAATTGCCACCCCAATACTCGGCAAAACAATACCCGATTTTTATTAGTTTATTTTAATGGTTGTTTTTGTTGGAAAACATGGTTCTTTGCTTTCTTGCCTGTTTATAAACCTTTTATTTGATGTGTTGTGTTTCGTGAAGCCATACATTTCACAATTCTGAAAACTCTCAAAAATTATTCTCCATAGCTTCTCCGTAGCTATTGGAGTTGGAATTTGTGCTGCACGACTAGCTTAATGTGGAAAGTTTCTCCATTACATGCGTATCACCGAAGAAGATACACAAAACTAGCTTCTTTTTTTCTTTCTTTTTTTTTTTTAAAAAAAATTAAAATTATGGAGGTATTTGATTTGTGATCCGAATTAAAATTAAAATTAGAATAAAAATCGAAATAGATTGAAATTAGAATCGAAATGACCAAATTCTTCGAAGTGTTTGGTTTGTGTTCGAAATTGAAATTAGAATTGGAATGAAAATTTGAATCCTTAGAGGAGAATGGGGATTGAATTTTAGATAGATTGGACTATTTTCATTTCACTTCAAAATCATAATGGAAATGAAACTTCTTCTAACAAAATGGTTAGAATGAAAGTCACCCATTTTCATGCCAATTTCAGACTTCAACTCTTCCCAACCAAATACCTCTTACATGTCTAATGATTTACTTCTATAGATTGCATTATGCTATATAAGCTCTACCACTTAACAGTATCATTCATCGATTATACCTCATGTTCTTTGCTCTTAATATGGAATTGCTTCTATCAGAATTTAAACTTGAGGAGGTCACGATAAAATTTGATGTATAATAAGTGAGAACTTAAAATTTTGGATTTTTTTTTTGATGTGCCAAGTGCTTGAACACTTAGGATACTTGGAATACTTCATAACACTCTTAGACATTTCATATCATCAAATCGTGATGCCATTATCATTAGCACTTCAATACAATTTTAAAGCTATTAACATTAGTGCAACTATTCTTGATCATTTTATCCAAGTTCATGAACTTATATAGAACAATTCCAGCTAATTATTTATTATTATATTATATATCCATATATATTACATAGACATATACAAAATACAAGCTTCTCTATATATCCTAATTTTATAATTTTCATATTTTTCTAGACAGCTGGACACTTGACACCACCTTACGTATCCAAGTAACATTGCTACAAATTCTTTAGGTGTCACCAATCAAGTAATTTATGAGGATTAGCCACGGTAGCCTAGATATATAGAACACTTGTCATGCTACCTGACCATATGTTAAGCTCGGTTGATGTCTTTCATAAAAAGAAGATTTTTACTTTGATTAGCTTATTTTGAGGCCTAAATTTTGCCCTAATCATTATTGATATTGAAAAGTTACTTGATTTTAAAAAAAAACATCTCAATTGGATGTCATGTAAGCATGTTATCTAGAAGTTCGACATATAATTCATTTTTTCATGGTGGATCTCACTTTTAAATCCTGTCCTGTCCAGACCTACCAGAGAGATCTATATTTCAAGTCCAGCTATCCTTTTAGACCATACGTTCCTTGCTTTAAGTTTTAAAATAACTTTGTTTTCAATTTTAAACTCAACAAGTTCTAGGTAAAATTTAATGCCTGATAAGCAACGTTACCTTGCGGCTCCAAATTTTGCACTTTTTCTTATCTGTTCAATACTTTGACATGTGCTTAAGAAACTCGGAAATGACAATCTTAGATACTTTTATGCCATCAAATTTGATATCATTATCATCACGCATCCACTTTTGGAGCACTTCCATGTGAAGGTTATTATTTTTGACATGACATTTATCAAATTTTATAAACGAAAATAACGTAGCTCTCCATCTTACACCTACATCATCACATCATTACATAAACATATATAAAATATTAACTTGCTTGCATATTCAATATTTCTAAGATTTCTCTTCTAAATACATGAATGTTTGACAATCATATATATCATATGTCCAAGTAAAAATTCTTTGCGAGCAACCGATCAAGTAGTTTTACGAGGGTCAACCACCATAGGCCGGACGGAGGACTTGACAGAAATGGCCTGCTGCAGGTCCTGAAGTGAAGTTGGTAGCACAAAAGCCACCAATGCTCCAACTGCTGTCCAAAGGATCTGGGCATTGGCCGGGATCATCTGCACGCACGTTCATCACATTTTCCCGGTGGCCGCCATCTCCGACGGTGATGTGAACAGGGCCACAGGGATGTAATGTATGGTTGTAGACTCGGTTCGACATTTCGTAGGCATGAACCTGCGAACATGGAAGGAAACAAGGTGAAACGTATGAAAACAAAAGTTTCCACCGTTTTTATGCTCAATCCATTATGTCGACCCATTTCTTCTATTGTAGCCTAAAACTTAACCAGCCCTATCAGACGCTCAAAAGTCTTACTTTGAAGTGAAACCAGTCGGTTAAAACTTTTGGGAACTCTGATTGCTTTCTAGAAATCAGGAATACAGCCCTTTTGAAGAATATATAGAATTTGATGGCTATAATTATGGCTTTATGTTATGGCTATGCACTAAACTCATACGCTAGCCCACATCACAATAGTTCGTGACGATAAAAGATTTCCAAGTATTGTGACTTGAAGCAAACATATTATATTAATGAAAGAGAATGGGATTCGTAAGTGTATAGCAGATCTTCTGTCTTAGTTTCTTGGAAACTCATACGCTAGCCACTTATACTGCTCCCGTGTAACGTTAAATTCATACAGCAATTTGATAAAAAAACAATGGTCAATGAAATTGTATTTTGATAATTCTGTAAACCGAATGAGCCCATCTTGACTTTTATTTTCAAGGCAAATAACCACAATAAGCTCAAACTAGTGATGCATATGGATCAATTTGGAATGATTTTGGTAATTCAGAACTTGTGATGCATGTGTATGATAATTGTCCGTAGTTCCATGTACGAGAACATCCTAATGTCTATTTTTCCCATCAAACCGGAAGCAAAGATCTGAATTCTCACAAAAGTACGCAGGAACGTACGTGCATTTTGCTTTTGGGGTGCGAAACGAACGTGCTCTCGTAGAAAAGATCTTCTAATGCTTAAGTCAGTCGGAGTCAAAGGAATAATAAAAAGTAGCCATGGGAGGAAAAGCTTAATAAGGGTGGAGTCTATCGTTGTTTTGTGACTTTCGTGAGGGTTACTAAATTTGACACGGGTTTAGCGGGCAATTGCTTTGGCCCACGATACTTCAATTATGAATAGTTAATGCCATCTTTTTATCTATTGTAGCCATTGTAGCGACCACAACAATTATCAAGATATTGGATCGTCATCCGAGTAGTATAATCGGTTCAGTACCGATGCTATTGTGACTGACCAAGTTTCCCAGTAAGTTGTTAAACATTGTTGGTAGTAGCCCGAGTAATAATGATGATGCAAAAGATTGTTGAGACTCATCCGGATCTTAAGTCGGAACTCAGCCGTGGTCATAAATCCGAGTAACTACCCTAATAGTAGGTGCGTGGTAAATTTACTTGACTCATGGAAGGAAATGTAGGCGCCAAGCATTACGAAATGTATACCCGCAGCATTAAAAGAATGATAAAATGTAGAAAATGGTCCACTTTCTTCAGCAGGAAAATGCAAATCTAGAGCCGTATGCTACAAAGGTTTTGTTTTCGATCTGTTCTTCTGTTTCATGGTTTCCTTCTACTACCATTATTGGAATTTCTGATGTAAGAGGCTCCATAAATCTGAAAGAGATGACTAACAATTATCATGGAGTAGAAAAGACAACCTCCAGACATGTTCTCGTACCATGCGTGTGTTTCAAGACAAAGCTGCTGATTTCTTCATTTCATGCCTACAAACATGAACATGTACCTATGCATACTTAACAAACATGAACATGGAATGTTTCTACGTGCATGATGCAATATTTATGGCAAGGGTGGGCAGTTAATGGTAGATGGAGTGCAGCTTCTGTAACTACCATGAGGAAACCTCATCACTTATCTTTCTAGACTGTCTTTGCCAAAGAGACATGGGCAGATATCAAGAAGCCGCTAAGGAGACCGACTTCACTACTAATCATTATGGCAAGGAATGGACACTCTACTAGTTCATACGTCAAGAAGAATGCTTTACATCTCCTGGTAAGCAGTAGTTATCCTCGTTGTCCTAGCGTTTTGAGGCTTTGCGCCATCTCCTCCTTGAAAAGAGGAATTCTTGTGTCTACTCGGTCTACCAGTGTGCTGTAGATAAAGCTAATTAAAAAATACCACATCAGCATTTTGAACTTAAAAATTCTGCAGCAACCTCAACAACAGTGTAGTGTATTGAGGTGGTTGCAGAATTTTTCAGCTCAAAATACTAGGGTGATATATTTTTTTTTCGTTGGCTTTATCCATAGCATACGTGGTAGACTGACTTTATTCAAAAATTTCTCCCATGAAAAGAAGTAGAAAGCTTGCTGTATTCTTTATTCTTTAACAAACTAGGCGGGGAATACCAATGATCATCCCCATAGATCACCGTCTACGTGCAAACTTTGAATGGCTTGGTTCCACAATTAGGAGGCATCCTAACCACTTAACTCTTGTCCTTGTCTTAAAATATGTAAATTGCAATATTATTGTTTAAATTGTTGATTTGGACGCCTCAGATACAAATTATAGCCATGTTCGTTGTGAAGACTTTTTGCATATTATAATAATATGAATATGAATACACTACAAGTTCTCTCAGAGGGAGGGGGAGGGGGGGGAGGAAGGGAGTGTGTGTGTGTGTGTGTGAGGGAGAGAGAGAGAGAGAGAGAAGCATATACTAAAAGCCATCTGCATCACCTTCTCCAATAATCCCAATGAGGCCAGTAGGTCTCATGAGTGGGGAGGATATAATGACCATGACAAGATAAGCAACCCAACTCGGCCCCATTTGTTAGATATAAATCTACATAATGAATGTCATCTAACAACAAAACCAGATCAGGCTTGTTTTGTCTCCTATGATCAATGGTGGAAGTGGTATTGTATGTGAGGCCTAGATCCCCAACAATAACAATTCGCTTAAGATAACTTCAGCGCCCTAAAGTACGCATTGTCTTGATAACATGGATATCATTCATGGCTGGTATAGAAGGATCTCCACACTGATAATAGTATCTCGTTTCAGTCCTACAAGGTCAAGGATATGTGCACAATATATTATTATAAAATAGAAGAAGTAGGGCTAGAACATAATATTCACTACTACAAAAAAGGGCTACGGCAGTGGTTCGTAACAGCTGCCGTAGCCCAAAAAATCGCTACCATAGATTATGGCAGCAGTTTTCTAATCGCTGCTAGTGCGGCCATCGCCTTAGCTCTATGGCAGTTGTTTGAACCGCTGCCATAGATAGCCTATTGTAGCGGTTTAGTTTGTAAACCGCTGCAATAGATCGACCTATAGCAGCGGTTATGTAATCGCTGCCATAGTTAATCTATACTAGCAGTTACATAATCGCTGCCATAGGTGATCTATAGCAGCGGTTTCTTAACCGCTGCCATAGGTCTAATGCAGCGGTTGGTACCGTTTGCACCAGAAACTTATGACAGCGGTTGGTATGGATATGACAGCGGTTATAAAATCGCTGTCGTAGATCTTAAATAATTAAAAAAATAAATTTTTATTTTTTATATATTTTACTTGATAAATATAGATATATAACACAAAAAAATAGAATAAACACAAAAATTATTCTGAAATACTAAAATTTTATTATCGAATAAAATTTATTACAATATTTTTTTAAAAAATAAAATACATCAAAAATTTTCTAAATCTACATCATCGTCATCGTCACTAGGAGTCGGAGCTGGAGCTGGAATGCGGGCCAACATATCCTTGAAGCCCGCCAACATATCCTCGAAGCCCGTGACTCCAAAATGTGCGCTGAGCATTGACATCATGTCTCTCACGATGCCCTTCAGATGAGATGCGCGCTCCTCAGCTCGATCTGCCCGCATCGCAGCATGATCTGCCTGTGCCAACGCCTCCTCAAGCTCTTCCTGGCTGACGACACCGAAAGTCTGTGAGGAGACGCTCGCCTCGGACCAGTAGCTCGTCGGCGTGTGTCCGAGCCTGCATCGGATTCTCTCAAAGTGCTCAGGCCCCTAGACCTGAGACAGATGGTCATGGAGCCCAGAGGTATCCGGACCCTCGCTCGCGAGCACATCTAACTGATCCTATAATTATAAATTAAAATAAAATTTTATAAAAAATACTATAATATTAATCATATATACTAATATATTTAATACTTACAAAAATACGTCCAATCGCGACATTCATCGATCTGTCCATCTTGTCCGTACGACTGGATCAGAAGATCTCACTATGGCTGGGCATCACTCCATCTCTCATCAGCTATAATAAAGAATAAATTTATCAAAAAGATGATAAAAAATATTAATTTAATTTATCTAGTAAAATTTAGAATTAATAACCTCTCTATGCACATGACTGGCCATAGGCTCGCGGCCTAGAGTGTGCATATACTTCTGGGCTGCACGGTTCTTCTGATTCTGACGAAAGATAGCCTAACAAATATTCAAATAAATAATAAATATTTAAAAATATTTAAATAAAACTTTAAATATATTAAAAAATTAAAAAGTTAAAAATTTTATCTCGAACTCCTGGCTCCTACAGTGTCTAACCATCCTCTCCCACTGACTCGGGGGACAGTCCTGTATCCAGGGAACAAGCTCCTCTGGAGTGTCTCGTCGGTGCTCGAGCCATCCTCTATGGAGCTTGACATTGTAACCCCGGTATAACTCTCCGATCTTCTTCAGTCAGACATCTCAAGTCCTCTCGTGATCGAAAAAGTCGTACCTCCTCTACACAAATTTATCAAAAATCAGTTACAAAATTATTCTAATCAAACATATATAGTATAAATATATAAAATACATAAATATAACTAAGATGCACGTACTTACCCATATCTCCTCGCATACCCGGTCTCTAACGGCAGCATCCATCAAACGCCAGTCTCTAGGCTCTACGAAAATGATGTCCGACCGCCTCACAAGCACTCTAAAAAAGGAATGCATCTTCCGCGCGATCTTTCCTACCGACCTCGCCTCCGCATCGTAATAGACCATCACCTGATGCTGACAGTTTCACACGTGTGCCATACGTGTGGGACCGCGAAATGTTCGATTGGATGATGCACCTACAATGCAAATACGTTATGCAAATATATAAGTATACAAATATTATATAAAAAAATAAAATTATGCTAATATAATAAAAACGTACACTCAGATGCTTATGTTGTAGCTTGTGCCTCAGATATGGGCGACGGTAGAGGCTCAACTATTGGTGGAGTAGATGCCGTCGGTGGAGTAGATGTCGATGGTGGAGGTTCCTGAGCAGTCGATCTCGAGGTGGATGGAGTATGCTCCGACTGCTCCTTGGATGCTGAACTACGCGTAATCCACCAAGGGGTAGGGGTGAAAGCTAGATGGTGTTTCAGTGCCATCGTGACCTGCAACGTTAATGAACATTAATCAATATAACATCGTGATATATCAAATTTTATTCGCTCGGAAGTCGAGCCAGCTCCGTGTCTAAGACAGCCGGCTCCGTGCTTGAGACATCCGGCTAGGATCCTCTCCTAGCCAACTCGATCACGGCCCGAGCTGGCTCAGTTTTATGCCATCCCCTCGATCACTCCCTCTCTCCCTCTCTCAATCTCTCTCACCAGTGATGGCGGCGAGGCCGAACCCCTCCCTCCCAGCTTTTCCATCTCTTGATCTTCCTCTCTCCCTCTCTCCCTCTCTCGATCTTCCTTACCGACGAGGCCGGATCCCATCCCTCCCTCTCTCACTCTCTCGATCTCTCTCACCGACAAGGTCGGACCCTATCCCTCCCAGTGATGCCGACAAGATCGGACTCCCTCCCTCTCTCTCTCACTCTCTCGATCTCCCACTCTCCCTCTCTCGATCTCTCTCACCGGCAAGGCCGGACCCCTTCTCCCAATGATGGCGGCGAGGCTAGATCCCTCCCTTCCTCTCTCAAGTACAAACCCATCGGATATTCGAGTTCGGATCCAGTATTAGTAATTAAAATTGGGTCCAGATCTGAATATCCAGATTCTGATCCAAACCCAATCCATTGATAGATCTATTCTACACCACCGACATGGTACGGCTCAAGTCTACTGCCACGGCATGACCCAAAAACTACGACATGCAGATAATTATAATATTTATAATATCTATTATAAATATTCTATAAATTATTATAAATATACATGATTAATAAATAATACTATAAAATTAAAAAAAATTATACCTACAGCTATAGAGAGCAGGTCGCACTGAAAGCTCCGAGGGTCACCGACGATGACGTTAGAGGAGGACGACAGCACTAGAGGTAACCTGCGAAACAAAAGCAAGATAGTGAGATAAGAAAGAGAGGAAAAAAAGAAAAGAGAGAGAGAGCAGGGATGGTCGGGGATGGGGCCCAGGGGGAGGGGCACAGTGATGAGGAGGCCGAAGGAGGCTTTACACTCGATCGAGGGAGGGTCAGAATAGTGATGGTGGTGGGGGGGTGGGGTTTCGCGGAGGCCGAAGGAGGGTGGAGGAGGGCTCACTGGAAGGGGGGTTTGATTTCACACTGGGATTGAAGGAGGATAGAGTGTGGGGAGGGGTTTTTACGGGGGTCGGCGGAGGGTTGAGGGTGGATGGGGGTTCATCGAAGGGGGTTTCACAGGGGGCCGAGGAGGGGTCAGATGGGGATTCGTTGGAGGGGAGTTCGCTGGGACCAAGGAGGGTCGGATGGGTGGCAGGGGGAGGGGTGGGGGTGGGTTTCGCAGGGGGCCGAGCAAGGATGGAGGGGGTTCGTCGGAGGGAAGGATTTCACAGAGGGCCGAGGTAGGGTTGAATGGGGTTCGCTGGAGGCCGAGGGAGGGTCGTATGGAGGGATGGGGGGGCAGGTGGGGGGTGGGAGGAGGGCGGTCGAGGATGGGGGGCTGGAAAGGGAGGGGGAAGCAGGGGCCGCATCGGTCGGGAGGGGGGGCAAGGAGCCTCATCGACGATGAAGAAGAGGGGGGAGAGAGAGAGAGAGAGTGCGCATGGGAGGAAAGAAAAAATTTGGAGATTTTTAACCTAACCTACGGTAATGGTTATCGAACCGCTACCATAGATCTACGGCAACGGTTATCAAACCGCTGCCATAGATCTATGACAGCAGTTATCCAAAACTGCTACCATAGATCTACGACAGTGATTCTATAACCGCTGTTGTAGATCTATAGCAGTAGTTTTTGATAATCGTTGCCATAGGTTGAAAATAATTTTTTTCTTATTTTTTCTCTAAATATTATAAATTTTAAAATTTAATGCCTATCTTCACCATTTATTATCTAAATAATTATCATTAGAGTATCGTCGCAAAAGGTCGCCTTGATCCGATGACCCTAGCTTCATCGATCAGAAAAATTTGATTTCGACGATTATGAATGATGATGCAATGATCTGATAGATGAAGACCTCTGATGGATCCAAAAATCTACAACGATGATCTCGATGATGTTTGTAGCATACTATCAAAGTTTCACTTCAATCAGATATCGTTATTATGGTCAATTTAGTATGGAATGATTTCGGCCGTTAAATTAGAAACAAGCGATCAAAGGGTTAAACGACATTCGATTATGAGATAATTTTTTAGTTAAATAATTTTTATTATGATTTTAAATATTTTATATGGTGATGATAGTAAAATTTAAATTATTTTCGTATAAACTGTTCATGTTAAGTAGATATTGCAAAAACACGAGCATAACAACTAGTGAAGTTTCAAAATGGTTATCAGAAAATGTATAGTTTTAGATCGTTCTTCATCTCACGAGTTGAATTTTATAATTACCATTATTAAAAATGATTAAAATAGTAGTCAAGATCATTTATAAAAAGAATTATCTCATAATCAGACACCATTTTATCCTTTGATCACTCGTTTATCATTTAACGGCCGAAACTAATCTATACAAAAATTGACCAAGATAACGATATCTGATTGAAGTAAAACTTTGATAGTACGCTACAAACATCATCGAAATCATCGTTGTAGGTTTTTGGATCCATCGGAGGTCTCTATCTATCAGATCATTGCATCATCGTTCGTAGTCATCAAAATCAAATATATATACATATATATATAGTTATAATTAATCACTATCATAAATTAGATTATAGCAGCGGTTTCTACTAACCGCTGCTATAGGTCTGACTTATGGCAGCGATTACAATGAACCGCTGCTATAGGATGACCTATGGCAGCGATTTTTTGTAACCGCTGCTATAGGTCCGACTTATGGCAGCGATTAAACCGCTGCTATATGTCGGACCTATGGTAGTGGTTACAAAAATCACTGCCATAGGTCCGACCTATAACAGCGGTTAACGAAAATCATTACCGCAGGAGGTATGGCAGCAGTTTCGAAAATCATTGTCATAGGCCATTTTTGTAGTAGTAATTATTTATCCATGACACTTGGAGATTAAAAGTGAGTAGTCATTTGTTGGATGTTATAATATTATTTATTAGATATTGTATTACTTTGCCAAAAGTATATTATATGTTATATCATTATTATTGCAACATATATATATAGATAAAACATAATACAAGATGTATGACATTATTTTTTCTTAAACTTATATTTTATTGTTATATTCTAAATTCCATATTATATTTTATATTGTATATAACAATTCCATATTATATAATTTTATATTATATTATATATTATATAGTTCACAAAGTTATTTATTATAATATTGGACAATAACAATATATTACTTAAATTTGTTAAAATAGTTAATTTACTTATTAGATACGAAAATATAATTTTATATTTTGTTATTAGATAGTTAAAATATTTATATACAATATTATATTCTTATATTTTCATATGTATAATATAATAACACTTTTGTAATCTTAATAATAGTCAAAATATCACTATTAATAATATTATCATATAATAATATAATTATATTATTAATATTATGTTACCATGAATAATAAAATATTAATTTTAATTAATATATTAATATCAAAATATTATATTATATGATTCAAGTTTTGCTGTATCCTCTTGAGATTACCTAGACTTATCAAGAAATAGGAATTTGTCACTCATTTCTGATGATTTCTGAAAATGGATGCGTTGAAATGAGAAAGACATCTCTACTTTCCATTGCGGTATTACTAATCTTCATAAAGGCAAAAGGTAAAGCATGCTACACAAACAGTATACCTGTGAGCCGAACATGAATGATTATTCCAGAAGTATAGTTCTGAAGGCCTTCAATGGGATAGAGCTGATTGTAAACAAGCGAAAATCCTTTACCAAAAAACAAAAACAAGCGAATATCCAACAGCCTGGTGAGTTAGGGATTGTCGGGATCTTTCATATGGCACGATGCTACCTATAGTTGTTGGATCCAATGGCTCTTCTCCTATTTGGAAGCCCCCTAAGATGAGGGAAGAAAAATTAAGACAGAAATTGTTACAGCAAGGAAGGAAAGAAAACTACATCAAATACTTTTAAGAGAAGAAGAGAAGGAAGATAAGAAGGTGATCAAGTTCAGGCCCAATAACGTCCACAACATATGCACGAGTCATTTTTTGTGCACCGCATGCAATGTAACAAAATTGATGTAGAGCACACCATTCAATCATATTGAAGCACGTAGAGTAAGTAATAATAGAATATATATTTAATGCTGCTCTTTTTTTCTATCAGATTTTAACCGACGAAAATGCTATTTTTCTCCATGAAACAAAGAAAGAACAATATTATTACTTCATAATATCTTATATGACTTCTTGTGAGTATATATAATATTCTAAATAATATATATGACTTTCTATATTTTTATATAATATTCTATAGTTATTATGATTTTTTGTGAGTATATCATGATTTTTTGAATAATATATATAATTTTTTATGCATTATATGACCTTTTGTAAATATATATGATATCGTGAATGATATATATGATTTTTTATGGATATATATGACATTCTGAATATTATATATAACTTTCTGTATCTTTATATAATATTTAAAATAATATATATGGCTTCCTGACGTCTTATATGACTTTCTATGAATATATATGATATTTTGAATAATATATATGGCTTTCTAATGTCTTATATGACTTTTTGTCAATATATACGATATTTTGAATAATATATATGACTTTCTGTGAATATATATGATATCATAAATAATATATATGGCTTTCTAATGCCTTATATGACTTGCTGTTAATATATATAATGTTTTGAACAATATATATGACTTCTTGTGAAAATATATGACATTCTAAATAATACATATAACTTCCTGTGTTTTTATATGATATATTGAATAATATATATGGCTTTTTGATATCTTATATGACTTCCTATGAATATATATAATATCCTAGACAATACATATAACTTTCTGTATCTTTATATGATATCTTGAATAATATATATGGCTTTCTGATACCTTATATGAATTTTTATGAATATATATGATATTCTGAATAATATATATGACTTTCTGTGAATATATATATGATATCATGAATAATATATATGGCTTTCTGATACCTTATATGATTTTCTATCAATATATTTGATATTCTGAATAATATATATAACTTTCTATATCTTAATATGACTTTCTATCAGTTATTATGACTTTCTGTTGCCTTATTATGACTTCATGTTATCTTTTATGGCATCAGGAAGTCATAATACTATTCTTTTTTTATTCTACCAAGGAAAAGGACATTTTCATCATAAAAAATCTAACACAAAAAAATGAGTGATATTAAATATTTGTCTTATTATTAATTGTGCTATGTAGTCTAATGTA
Organism: Cocos nucifera; assembly: GCA_006176705.1. Lineage (NCBI taxonomy): Eukaryota > Viridiplantae > Streptophyta > Magnoliopsida > Arecales > Arecaceae > Cocos > Cocos nucifera. Next base: position 901,672 of record QRFJ01001855.1, on the reverse strand, counting down.
ATTGGATGATGTGCTCCATATCAATTTTACTACACTGTGCACACAGTGCACAAAGAATTTCTCTACACTTCAATTATGTACCATCTTATAGTTAAAATAATCAGCAAGAATATAATCTATTATATAAAACAAACAAAAATTGTTGTTACGATCTCCGTGTTTAAGCACTGAAACCTTTTTCATTTTGCTTTTTAAATCTCATTCTAGTTGAGAAAATAACTATCTAGGAAAGGCGGAAATTTTGCCAAATAGTTGTTGCCCAAGTCGAATCTTAAACCTTAGATTAAAGGCCACTCATTGTTAGATTGGTGATCTCACTTAGATCAAATTTTAAGAAAGAATATGATGTTTGTAGAGAGAAAAGGAAAAGATAGGATAATTGAAATTATTGTACCTGAAATGATGCCTTCATGCCCTATTTATAGACACTAAGACACTTTCATTATATCTCTCTAAACCATCGCAACTTTTCAATTACACCCATTCATTCACAACGCTTTTGAATGGTTACTTATCATACCTTTTCGTAATGTACCTTTACTAAGTACCTCTTCTCAATAGGTATCTTTTTTCCAAAAATTATATTTTCAAGTGAGAAATATTAGGTCTTTATCTTAATCACAATCGTACCACAACATCTCCCAATTGATTATGATTTGATAGTTTTAGTACTTTTTAATAAATATATAGTCACACTTTTTATTTGTCAACACCTATAAATTAGTTAAGCATACCAGTGTGACTCCCTCACATAATTAAATATTTTCTTCTTTAATATAAGTGAAGGCTCAACCAATTATGCTAGCATCTAGTACCATATTCTTTATATGCCATTTGAATTTTTTATGTCACAATCCTTTTGTCATGGGATCTGCTAGCATATCCTCAGTAGGTACAAAGTCAACTTTGATTGCTCCCTTTTCCACCACATCACGTATATAATGGTAGTTAATGTCAATGTATTTATTTTTGGAACTTATGGCACCATTCTTTATCAATGCTATTGCAGTCTTATTATTGCAACATACTTCTATAGGTCCATTTTTCCAAGCCAGTGTCTAGGTTTTCTATAAAACCCTTTATCCATATGGCTTGAGTGGCCGCAACATTGCACGCAATATATTCTGCTTCCATTATATGTCTAGCTACATAGCCTTGCTTTTTGTTTGATCATGAAGTGGCTCCTCTTCCAAACAAAAATACATGGCCACTTGTTGATTTTCTATCATCATGGTCACTAAGAAAATCAGCATCTGAATAACCTATCAATTTCAAATTTTCTAAACTAAAACATAATTTCATATGTTTAGTTCCTTGCAAGTATTTGAAAATTCTTTTCACAACTTGCTAATGTTCTTTTCTAGGATTGGCTTGATATCAACTTACGAATCCTATAGCATGACATATGTCAGGTTTAGTACTTATCATGGCATACATTAAGCACTCTATTGCTTGAGCATAAGGAATATTATTAATCTCACTTGTCTCAATATCATTTTTAGGACCTTGAGATTTACTTAAATATATTACTTTGCATACTGGCATCGATATTGCCTTGCGCTCACTCATATAAAACCTTCTTAATATATCTCATTAAGATACTTGTCTTGATATAAACACAATGTTTTGGTTTCGCGATTCCTGGTTACTCATATTCCTAATACATAAGATGCCCATATCCTTCATGTCAAACTATTCTTTGAGGCATGATTTGGTTTTAGCAATCATTTTTATATCACTACCCGTAAGTAATATGTCATCTATATAAAGAGATAATATTACAAAATACTCTTGACATTTCCATATATATAAGGGGTTGACACGAAATCTAATATTGAGGATGGCATTACAAAACATCAAGTACCATTATCTATAAAACTGTTTCAATCTATACAAAGATTTATGCAATTTATACACGTTTTCCATTCCCTTGACTTCAAAACCATCATATAAATATCTTTTTTTCAATTCGCCATTGAGCAAGTAGTCTTTACATGTATCTAATTGATGTAGCTCAAGATTGAATTTTGCAACAATGGCCATTATAATCCGAATAGATACATACTTAGCAATAGGGGAATATGTATCTTCAGTCTATTTTGGATTTTCGTGTATGCTTTATACTTGTCAAGGTTCCATCGAATTAGAGTTTCTTTTTATAAACCCATTTACATCTAATGGCAACTCTACCTTTGAGCAATTGTACTAATTCCTAAACATTATATTTGTTAATTAAATCCAATTATGTTGCCTAGAGATACAACCCAAAAGGGGAGGTGAATTCAGTTTAAAAAAATTCTTTACAACCTATGAACAATTCTATACACTACTTATGCAGAATTTAAAATATGCAGTGCAAGTAGTAAATAAGTGAGCAATAAATTAAAATTATGATGCAAAGAAAGATAGCACATACACAAACAAACGATATATAATAGTTCAGTGTTAGCGCAACACCTACGTTCATTTTTCAAGCAACCCACTTGAGAATTTCATTATAATCACTAAAATTACAGCAAGATTACTTTCAAGGTTCACAATCTTAACCCAGTTGGTTTTGTAGGAGAACCAACCACAACCTAATCCTAATCCAATCCTAGGCTTGTACAAATCTAATTTAAGATTTAAATGAGTCTATCCCTTCAGTTTTATTCCCGAATAAAACCAAATACAGAAAATTCAATGAGCAAAAAATTAAATACAAATAGCTCCTTTGATGAGCAAATTGAAAGTTGATGAAGCTCTAATTTGTTGAACTGAAATGCTCTGAAATTGAAAGCTCAAGCTTTGATTTGATGGAGCACTTGATTGCACAAAAAAAAACTAGAATGGAAACTCAGTTCTTGACTTGGAAGTTTTCTTGAAAAGCTCTCTTGAATGTTTTGAGTGATAGCTCTGAATATTCCTCTTGTTTCTTAGTTTTTCTTTTATATCTCCCTTTAGTAATATCTTAGAAGTCCTTAAGACTCAGTTAGGAACATCAAAAATGGGTTTATGATTGTTAGAACTGAAAAAATAGCTGTTAGAAAGAGTTTTGCATGCATCTATAATTTCTTGAAACTAGTTGTTATTATTGTCAGCACCAGGGGAGTCAACTCAACCAGATCTTGAGTCAACTCAAAGTCGTTGGGGAGTCAACTCAAGGTCTGCTGAGTTAACTCAAGCTTTGAGATCCAAAAGTGTAGCTATCTAAATTTTCTGAGAGAATTGACTCAAGGACTATTGAGTCGACTCAAGCTCTGTGCCGTGCCAAACCTATATGCTAGAGTAGACTCAAGCTCTATCCTGAGTCAATTCAAGATTTATGCCAAGTTCTAAAATATACCAGAGTCAATTCAATGGACTGCTTGAGTTGATCCAAGATCTGCTACTCTTCAAAATACATGACTTGATCTTCTAACTCTTGAGTCTTTGCTCTTTCAAGTTGGAAGTTTTCAAATGTAATAAGGTAGGGTCTTAACTTCCTGAAATCTCCTCTCAATAAATCATTAGTACCAAATATACTCAAATATTTTGTCTTTCATCAAAATCAAACTTAAGATCAACAATCTTCCCTTTTTGATGATGACAAAACTTTGAACATATACACAAAAATTCTCAAATTATAGATTACTTGATCAGACATAGTGAGCATTCATTATTTTAGAGTCAATCTGATTTTTAAGATTCAATAAGGAAATTGAGATCTTATAGAATAATAAACCATTGAAAAACCTTGAATCATAATTAAGAGCTAAAAATTTAGATTTTTCTTCCTTTTTAATTCTTAAAAGGGATCTTAGGCATATGTCCATTGCTTCTTGCTTTGTTTACTTGATAGATAAAAAAATTCAGATGTGCCAAGTTTGTGCCGGATGTGCCGAATGCATGCCATTTGTGCCAAAAGAATCATTTGAACTATTTAGGCCATTTTTCAACCATTTTTCCTTGTTCAAACAATTTTTAGATAACAAATGTGATGTTTTTATTGTTAAGTGAAGTTCATCCATTCTTCTCCAAAAGAGTCCTTTGAACCAATTTAACTATTTTTCAAATATTTTCAGATAATTAAGTGAAGTTCATCTATTCTTCTCCCCCTTTCTGTCATCATCAAGGAATACAATAACACTTAAGATAAATATAACATTGCATAGAGTTGATGAAAAAGGAAACATTCATTACTATATTAGAGATAAGATGCTAACAAATGGTGTATTGCATACAAAATATGGGACCCATACATTACAACCATCATAAGAGTCAATTCAAACAAGTAAACATGAGATCAATACATAAAAGAAAAGTCCTAAATAGAGATAAGTCTAGAGGTAGCCTAGGTCTAATCATCATCTGAGGAGACATCCAGGGTGGTGGAGGAGCTAGACCTAGCTATTGAATGCCAGTTCTTTTGCTTCAAGTCCTACCAGAAGGACCCGCAAAAGGAGGAAACCCGACATTTTCTTTAGTATAAGTCCTAAAGTGAGGTCTAGGTGCCAACTAAGATGACTGAGTGGATGAAGATAGCTGAGCGCAATGTGGCGGCTGAGAAGTAGTGGCTGTCCCATGATCAGAGGCACCCATGGCCATTTGTGCTGCTGCTGCTGCTGCCATCTCAGGGGGCGTGTAAACCTTTAGCATATCCACTAACTGTCCCATTTGAACCAGTATAGATATGATGCTAGAGGATAGAGTGTTCCTTATCCCCTTCACCACATCCTGGACCTATTGGGATGCAGAGTCAATCCTCTCCCTTAGATGGCTGGCCTCCTATGCTAAATCTAATACATCTTGATGCTCAGCAACGACAGTCTCTCGTGACTCCAAGGCCTAAATCCTCAATGTCAAGCATAACAACTCTGAAAATAATCTACTGACCTGAGCTTCCAAACATCCAAACTGAGGTTGCATGGCCTCAGCAACAATCCCTCTAAGCCTGATCAATTGATCCTCATCTAGTCTAACTATCGTCGGCTATGAAGGCTGATCTACAAAAGGAGTAGGGATATGTGCTGGGGGTGTCACTATAGAAGACCCGTGTTGCCGTGCTTGAGGTGGTGCGGGGGTCTCCGACTCTCCTGACTGTTTAGGAGGTGAGTCTGTGTCTAAATTGGCTCTACAGCTTGATCCTCCCTCCTCAGCTGGATGTACTAGCTTCTGACTTGATTAAAGTTGGGTCCATTGTACTCTAACTTTCCTATATGCCATTAAATCAGAGAGGCCGTGTTGTATGTGTTTGAGTGTTTGAGGTGAGTGGTAACCTCTCCCTCAAAACTAACCTCACTAAAGACTAATGTCAAGGCCATGCCATATGGTAGGCATGCCTTGGCTCTAGTCACTCCATTCATCATCTGACTCAATAACAAAGTAGGGAGGTTCACAGACTATCCTCTGATCATGCAATCCATGATCACTAAGTCCCTCAAAGTCACTAGATCAAACCTACTAGTCTTGGGAAAAAGGATCCTTCCTAGGATATGATGAAAAAGTCTAATCTCTAGTGACAGCTGATTGGCGAAGATATCAGAGATCCCTCTCTAACACTATTTGAAGTGCTATCTCCTTGTTGATGGCATGCTGTGACTTAACTCTTTCAAGTGGCAAACCCTAGATTTTACTTAATCTACGAGGGGTCAAGCCAAATGTTATCCCTTTAATAGTGCTTATAATCTTATTGTTGCAGAATCTGATTGATGCCAGATTGAGCTAAAGTCGAGGAAGACGAGGTAGCCACCGGAGACCTGCAAAATAAAATCTCATTCGGAGTCGGTGGTGGTGATGGTGGCTCTGGTAGGATCCTCCGACGATCAAGTTAGCTCTTCTGACCAATAAAAATGGAAATGGAGTGCTCAGGAAAGAGTTCAACAGAATTTTGAAAAGAAGAAGAGAGCTTAGAGAAAATGCATCTAGAGGATCCCTTTTTTTATAGATGAAGCTTGTAGTGGATTGATAGTGACAGCTGCAGTCGTCTGATAGCAGGCTGCTCGAGACCTGGTAGAGTCTATCATGGAGGGGTGCGTCACCCGTAGCACCGCTTGTAGCAGACTGATGGTGATAGCCATCATCGTCCGATAGCAGATCACTGTCGTCTGCAGCCAGACTGTAGTGACGGTCCATTAGCCATCCAATACTGAGCCGCTCGAGACAGTATGGAGGGGTGAAGAGCTTTGACGTATGTCAATTTCAGAGGAGTTAGAAATTCTAAAGAAAATACAACTAGAGAGGATCATCCGAAGGAAATACTAGCTAAAATTTGAAAGCAATCCGCTGGAGAAATTTGACTAAAAAAAAAATTCGAAAGGAGTTTGGCTCCTGTAGACATCCGACTGAGGAAGAAGTTCGGAAGAAGTTTGGCTCCTTTAAAAACTTAACTGAAGAAGGAGTCCAAAAGAAGTTTGGCTCCTATAGAAATTCGACTGAAGAAGAGATCCAGAAGAAGTTTGGCTCATGGGAATCTGATTTGAAGGAGAGATTCGGAAGGAGTTTGGCTCCTGTAGAAACTTGACTGAAGGAGGAGTCCGAAAGAAGTTCGGCTCCTATAAAATTTGACTGAAGAAGAAGTTTGAAAGAGATTCGGCTCCTGTAGAAATTCGACTGAAAGAGAGATCCGAAAAGAGTTTGTCTCCTATAGAAACTGACTGAAGGAGTCAGAAAAAGTTTGGCTCTCTATAGAAATCCGACTAAGGAGGAGTCCGAAAGAAGTTTGATTCCTGTAGAACTTGACTGAAGGAGGAGTCCAGAAGAAAGTTGGCGTCCTATAGAAAATTCGATTAAGAAGAGATCTGAAAAAGTTTGGCTCCTGTAGGAACTTGACTGAAGGGAGAGTCTAAAAAAATTTGGCTCTTATAGAAACCGACCGAAGAAGGAGTCTGGAAGAGTTTGGCTCCTATATGAAATCCAACTAAAGAAAAGATCTGAAGGAGTTCGGCTCCTGTAGAAACTTGACTTGAAGGAGGAGTCCGAAAGAATTTGGCTCCTATAGAAATCCAACTGAAGGAAGAGTTTGGAAGGAGTTTGGCTCCTATAGAAATTCGACTTGAAGACAAGGAGTCCGAAAGAAGTTCGGCTCCTATAGAAATTTGACTAAAGAAGAGATCCAAAAGAAGTTCGGCTCCTGTAGAAACTTGACTGAAGGAGGAGTTCGAAAGGAGTTCGGCTCCTACAGAAATTCGACTGAAGGAGAGATCCGAAAGGAGTTCGGTTGGGGTTCGGCCGTTGGAGGGGTTCATCTGGGGTTCGACCATTGGAGGAAGAATTCTCGATCGAAGCTCTTCCATGATTGCCAGTTGCGTTAGGCCAAGCATCAGACTGAACTTCAATGGGAGCGGAATTTATCTCCAACAATAGTTTTTCCCACTTTCGAATTCGAAACTCGAAGAAAGGGAGTACAAAAAAGATGACTATCGAAGTTCTTTTTTAGACTCTACATCCATTGGGGTTGAAGCTCGGGAGAGACCTTATCTCCAGCTGAGGTTGATGTTGAAGTTGAGGCTCGGAGGAGATCTTGCCTCCAGCCGAGTTCCAAGGAGATCTTATCTCCTGTTAACATTGCGATTGAAGCTCGTGGAAGATCTTGTCTCCAGTTGGAGTTAAAGAAAATTCCTGATTTTTCGGACTAGGTTCGTTCAGATTTAATCGGATCAAGAGATATATTTCAAAATTTTTTTTCTTTGATTCGAATCAGATCTAAAATATTTCAAATCTAATCTTTATTATTCTAATAATAAAAATAAAATATAGATAAATTAAATCATATTTAATTTATCTTGATGTAGGATAATCCTATTATCCATTGATGATCCTATAAGCAGCGGAAGATTCTGGATCTAGCCATGCAAGTGCCTGACCTCTATCGGTATCCACTTGGACCGGATCTAGAGATCCTCTTCTTCTCTATCACATCTCCAAAAATTAAATCTGAATCTGATTTGGAGGATCTTCAAAATAGCTTTCAAAGCAGTTATCCTTTGCAGCAGGCCAGTCTTCTAGCTTTTCTTGTCACCTTTCTCTCGCCTAGATTGCACCAATATAGATCCCAAACTACTTTGGGATGGAGAGGAGAGGAGAAGATGGACTTGCATGGAGGAGGAGGAGAGAGGCAGCCTTGGAGCGTGGAGAATTTTCATGTATTTTTGAGTTGGGCGCAGGTCTTATTTATAGACTATGCGTGATCCAATTCCTCTTCATCCCAAGCAATCACAACCTTTTGTAAATCAGATCTAAATCAATTGATGGAATAGAGTCCCTTGGATTCATCCTTAGATGGCGCCTAAGACAGTTCAAAGTGGTTCTTAGGAGGAGTCTAATCGGAATCAAAAAGAAGATGGAGTCCTATCCAATAACTCGTGGATGCCTCAAACTTGGCGCAGCCACCCTTGGATTGCCCCCTCCTTGCAGATTTCTGGTAGGGGACAAGCCCCCACCAGCTCTCCATAGGTGCGTGAACACGTGGATAGAAGTCAAAGTTCAATGGTCAATATTTGACCTCAAAAGATCAACTTTTGACAAATCAAAGGATGAGAAATGAAGGTGACCAAAAATAACAGGTATTGTCTTACAAAATAAGACAACACTTTTCTACTTGAAGGCTCCAGTCAGACCAAGTGAAGGTTATAATGAGCACAAACTCCTTTGGCTCAGTTAGGATAGCTTTTATGATAGTAAAAGAGAAATGTTAGGTTCAATCGAAGTGCAGCAGATTTTCTTGAACTAATGAATCTCATTCAGATCAATTGAACTAGATCAGTTCAATTGATGATCACAAATTCAAACCCTTGTTTGTGTCTGATCCCAGTTAGATTTCAGTTCTGTATGGTAATGAGATATGTCATGATCTCCATCATCGACATTCGAAACTCCTTTCGATGGATTAGAATCTTTCTAATCTCGAATAGCTAGAATGATCGATCATCTAAATCATTCTAATTGCTCCCAAAATCCTCTAATGAACCTAGCAGATATGGTGGCAACCATCAGAGCTGAATGAACTCTTGGTGCAGTACCTATGTGATTAAGTCTCTTCTATCTTGAGTTCCATTCAGATTAGGGTTAAGGTGAACTCGTCAAACCTAGTTTCTTCATCTATGATGTAATCATTCGTTAAGTCGATGTGAAAATAAATAGAAACTCTTTCTATTATTTCACTCTGCCATGGCCATGGGCTTCTGGAACTTGATTCTCATATCATCATAGGGCTGCTCCTCTACTACCGAGGTAGATAGATTCCATCTTGATGCAATCTAGTTCCTAATGAAACATGCTATAGCCAACATACACCTCAGGATTCTGAATGCTAGGAGACGAGTTATGGTGTAGTCAAACTATAACACCTCAAGATGAATTTCGATGCACCTCAAGTCAAAGAACCAAGACACACCACTGCAGCATCGAGTCATCATGACGAGAAGGTAGACTTCCTAATGACTACTCGAGTGGTCACGCTCAGTACCCTCTTCTCTAACGAGTATCTGTACTCTCGCTCCAGTGTCTCCAACCATAGACTCAAGACTCATCTATAATAAGAAAAGTGATTGTACACCAATTCGTAATCAACTACCATCCTCGTGATGATCCTTATGGTCGAAGCATTTTATGAGTTATATATGATTATTCATGTTATCATTAAATGTCTTCAACTCTTTGAAAATATGAATTATCATTACCATTAATTCAAAGATGTATCACAGACACTAAATCACAATATGTGATAGAATAATCCATTTTATTGATTATAGTAAATTATAATTTTGCCCCTAGAGATGTATAAAAGTGTCAGCCAATTCTGGCTTCTAGGGCACATATATTCTAATAATTTCTCACTTATCCTAAAGCAATTGATACAAGTCTAAGTCCCATTTCTCAAGGTGGACCTGATTTTTTATTGTCCACATTGGCCAACTGACTGATCTCTGACTGTAATCCTTCTCGAGGTAATCGCAGATGAGGTTGTATCGGTCGCTCAATGTACTTGAATTTTTGATCTGCAGACCTTAGCTTTCCTTAGCAAGTGACTTTATGCACGCATTATTCGTCGCCACGTACAGGGTAATGGCATCTGATCGTGCATCACCCTAACTTCTGCAGCTAAAACTCCGTTGTACTAGAATACTTCCTTCATAGCCTCTGATGCACGCGATATATATTCCTGCTTTCCATGATGGAATCTGCTATCATGATTTGCTTGGAACTCTTTCAGCTCGACTATAGCACCACCATTGCTACACAAAACAGAGCTCCCAGTATGTCGACTTCTCTGATTATCTACACAATCGGACATTGAACATTCGAGGTCTGGTGTATCCCTGGACTTGGATTCTCCCGTTATCAAAGACCAACTTCATATCCTTGTGTTCTTCTTAAGTCACTCTAAGAATACACATTTCATAGCAAGTCCAGTGTTCTTTACCGTGGATTTTTGCTTCTGATATCTATGCTTGTGACACTCACAGTATGGCCATCTATATCAAGTCCTCGTGTTACATAGCATGGCTCTAATGTAGGCCTCCCCTTATTGCAGAAGCATTAAGCGATTCTTGCTCAGTGTTCTATTTCCTCAAGCAGTTTGCTATGGGCACACTTCTTGGATAAGATGTAATCCCATGTTCTGTCAAGGCGTTTAATTAATCCTATTCTCCTAGAGTTTTTCTCACTATAAAATCTCCTTTTAGTACTTCCTCCCTTATGTACATCTTTCTGTGTGAAAGTCTATGACTTCCTATTTGGTCCTACTCCTTATACGATTTAATTTCCCTGAATTAAAGGATGCTTCACCTAGCTCGTTTATGGAAATTCCTTGGAACCATATTTGTGACTCATCGTCATCATGGGATCTCATTCCAATAAGAGAGGATCATTCCACGTATAATATGAGGAAGATAAACAGCGCTACAATGACTCCTTTTTGAAGCACACCCACGATTTCTGCTTCGTTTTCTGATGAAATCAAATATTTTAGATCACATCTATTGAAACGAGTATTCCAAGGTCTTGAGATGCTTGCTTGAGTCCATATATGGACCTTGTTGCAGCTTGCAAACACTTAATTGATCTACTGCCTGTATCATGTGGTGTGAAACCTAGCAATTGTTCATATATAGATATTTTCTCTCTCAAATATCCATTTTAAGCATACCGTTTCTCATGCTCCATTTTGCCATCATTTCATAATCCAAAATAGCATGCAATGGCAAGCAATGCAAGTGACGTGGATTTTAGCATACCATCTGGAGAAAAGGTATCTCTGCATGTGTCAATGCCTTTCGGCATTGAATCATAACTTTTTGCCACTAGGTCTAGCCTTAATGTTCCATTCATCTTCCTCTCCTCTGTACCAATCTCTCTTAAATACGTATTCTACCAATAGGTATATACCTATTTAGTGGATCTACACAAGGTCCAGACTTGGTTTGAGTGGCATCGGAGTCAATGTTCTGACTGCATGCCTCTATCT